>OMNW01011145.1:17767-34355 GCA_900303245.1 Selene dorsalis
CTGTCTGGGATCACCCATTTATTTCTTTGTTCAATTTGGTGTCATCTTTGCCCTGAATAATAATAATAATAATTATAATAATATCAACAAAAATAGTAATAATAAAAACAGTAATCATTGTAATTATAATAATAATAAAAAACAAAACAAAACAATGGACAAAAATAAAAGCTAATAATATAATAATAATAATCACCATCAATAAAGACTTTTGGTAGACGAATAAACATCACACACTCTCCACTTGCTCACGCAGCTAACTGAAAATAAAGACACACGGCACATGGATGAAGGGAAACAGGATAACTTTTCTAACAAACACTGTCTGCTAATGAAGATACAGCTCCTCCTCCTCCTCCTCCTCCTCCTCCTCCTAGACATCTAGTAAGGGGTCCAAGTGAAAACATGTATTGCAAAGTTGACAGAGAACTTTAAAAAGAAACAAAAAAAGGCAAAAAAAAGTGTCTTTTCCTAAGAACACAATAAATTCAACATTTTTTGCAAAAACAACAAAAATACAGACTATATGTGTACAAATCATAAATAAAGATAAAGTTTTGTGCATCCCCGCCCCAACCGACCGTTGTCTTGGAAGAAAAACAAAAAAAACAAACAAAAAAACAAAACAATGGCAGTTACAGCGGTGACAATAACATGCAATTGATATACTTTACAGCATTGATCTGCATCTCCCCCATACTACAAACCCGAGTCTAACCCGCATCCCTCCCCGACCCCAATACAATCCTTAAATATTTGTCAGCTCATTCAAAACATATCTCTTGCTCTCTCTTTTACGCTGCGGAAAGGGGGGGGAGGGGCTCGAAAAGAAAACGCACTGTCACTAACTCCAGTTTATCCGTTAATCTGTGTATGTACAGGAGGCTTTTTTTTCCATCGAAGCAAGCTGACATAGTTTGAATGACTGCATAGTGAAAATGATATTTGGTTTACTTACAGATGGGGTGACAGCATACGCGCGCACACATACGCTCACACGTGTACGCACACACTCGGTGCCAAGGCACAGCACAGGTTCACCCTATGAACTAGCTGAATTTATACATCGCTGGCCTCGCACCCAGCAAGCTAATATACACATAAAGCCACTATTGGCAGTAGCCAGCATTGCTGTGCAGAATGGGATAACTTTGTACATTTGGTTGTGTATCTGTGTGAATGTGTGTGTGTGTAGATTGGTAATCACACATTTTGTCATCTCACGCACATGCGCACACACACACACAGACTCAGATGCACACCTGGCCTGACCTGACTTGATTGGTTTCACAGAGGTATAGCGTGGCACCATCACCCAGGGAACAGGTGTTTGGATGGAAATGCACGCTAACAGCATGGCCCAGCGAGTGTGTGCGTGCGTTTGTAAAATACAACATCAATTTTAAAACAGAGAACCTCGACAGTGGGAGACTGGGTCCAGCTTCGCTGTGAATGGACACAAGTTTTAGCCGAGACACAGAAACAGGAGTTTGAACAGTGAGCGCTGTGGTAAGAGTGGGTGGCACCATCTCGTAGAGGGATTACATTTGAGACTGCACCAATGACACTCCTCAGGCTGTGCAGTACAGCTGAAGGATGCTAAGCACCAGATCCGGGTTTATGTACAACAGTGAAATCATGATCAACCCTGAATCCTGTTATTTAGAGAGTTTACAACAGCAGGACTAACCCTGGTCACTGCCGAGGGTAAACCGTGGCTTGAAATCGGGTCCAGGTCAAATCCTGGTCTTGGGATGAAAACCCGACAGAGGCTGAGCTAACGGAGTTGTGCCAGCTCTCCTCTGCTCAGGGGCCTGTGTCACAAAGGCGACGTGAGCTCTCTTTGGGAGCAGATTTTCTCGGCATCACAGAGCTGGTTCACTTTTAGCTGCGGTAGAGATCACCATGGTAACCTACAGAGCGAGGTTAACATCAGAGGTTTAGATCCAAACCTGCCAACAAATGACCCACTGGAGTCATCAGTCTGACATGGCCACAAGTTAAGAGTTACTTTGATATTCAGATCAGATGTACAGATGTATAGATTATATGCTACCACACCAACAGACCAGTGAACAATCATTAATAGCTACAAATCAACACCTGCATGATACACAGTTGGACAGTGAAGAAAGCTTCAACACTCTTCATCCACCATGCCACCTGTTTTTTAAAGGGCCACTCTGCTCTGCTCTTTTTTTTTACATGTTAAGTTCAATTTATTTAGCAGGACAAGTGCACTGCTGCCAGTGTTATATTCATGGTAGATGCAGGATCGGTCAGTATTACTCTGTTTCTACTGTGACCATCTTCAAAAATGTACCTTCCCCTAATTTAAAGACATTCAATACACAAAGACTTAGGTAATTATTAACAAAGAGTTGCTGAGGCTTATTTTTATCCTATTCTACTTGTGATGACACTTTACTTTGCTGTTTCTGCCCCTCTGCAAAACTAAACCCAAAGGTAACAGAACCAGAAACAGTTAACCAGTTGTGTGACACCAGCTCTCCAGGATGGACGAGTGAAGCCAAGGAGCCCAAAGAGAGTGGGACTGAGCTGACCTCACTTCCTGACACAGGCCAGTGGTGAGTCTGAATCACTGAGCAGAAGGATGAGCCAGTTGAGTTTCTTTCTTTTCTTTTTTTTTTAAACTGCTTTAACTGTCATGTATTAGAGCACCAGTCTCCCCCTGTACAGTATATGACACACGCATAGCACTGCTATAGTACAGTGCCCCCCAACCCCCCCCACACCCTCTGCCACTAGCTATAGAGAGATTTCATATACATCATAGCTGAGTAATCAATTATAATGTCGATAACAATAGTCATAACAACAACAACAACAACAACAACGTTCCTGTATTTTTGTTGAGTTGTGGACACCTTTGGTGTGAACTGTCAAGGTTGTCAAGCTTGCAGGTGACCTGTGGACAGATGGAGGGATGGATGGACACAGTAGAAAAGAATGGATGTGACAAAAAGCATCTGGACAGACAGACAGCCCCTCTAATCATATCTACACTGTACAGAGTGGTAGTGTGATGATGGGATAAACGATTATCTACTTCCATTACACATAGAGCTACTTTTGAGGTGAGATGTGGGTTTATATTTTGTGTGAGTTAGTACTTTTTGCGAAGCCGACCTCCCTGCACTTTCTCTTCTAATCCATCACGCCACCTCACACTTGCTTTTGCCCTCTTCACACTTACTCTTCAGTATTTGGTAACATGTGTAGACATTGCATTTTTTTATTTATTTATTTGGCTTAAAAGAAAAAGAATAAAGTATTTGTCCTTTGGGGAAAAGAAGTGACAGCAGCGTCTAAAGCAATAAAAAGTAGCAGCAGTAACAATGTAATAAATAACATAATTTGAACAGAACATAAACATCGTAAACACAACACGCTAACTCACACGCTAAAATCATAATTGGTAGGTTGGTGTAACACCATGAAAGCTCTTTACAATAACCAGCTAGCCTCAGAGCTCAGCAGTCCTGTGAAACTTGGGCTGATGTTTTCCTTCCTCGTTTCCTCTCTTCTTTTTCAAACTCTTACTTCCCGTCACCCAACAGCAGTTTGTCTCTGACTTTTCTTTAACTTCCGATCCCACTTTCTTAATACTCCCTGTCTTCCTTCTCGCCTCACTTCATCCTCTCCTCTCTTTTTCCTGTCATTTAATCACCATTCGTCTTTTCTGCCACCTTGAAAACAATCCTGGATCTCTCGCTCGCTCTCTGACACTTTACTGTTTCCTGTCTCAAGCAACACCGCCCCTCAGGTCTGTGTCTAGCAGTGATTTGGTTTGGTGCGTGACGGGGGCCTGGGAGGTTTGAGTCTGGACGTCTAGCAGGCTTTGGCTGTGCCCCTGTTACATGGGAGGCAGTAGGACTCTACTCGGTAGACCTGCCTTCTACAGACCACAGTTTTCAACATGTTGATGAGTTCAAGTGTCACACACACTTAGTCTTCATCACAGTGCTCTAGACCAGGGGTCTCCAAAATCAAATTACCTGGGGTCTACTGGTCAGGTTGTTCTCTCCCAGTGGGGAGGCATAACACTTTATAGATTTAGACAGACTCTAAAGGTGAGCTATTCATTCCCTCTCTCCACGTGCTCTCACATGCTGAGTGGAGTCGTGCTGTTTCACACAGGAGAGGAGCAGATTTGTCTTTGCAGATGTGACAGGAAATTGTCACATTAAACTTCACAAAAAAAGAATAGAAAACACTGTCTAGAGTCTCTTCAAACTGTTTATGCTAATGTCAGGTGTGCTACGTGACACCATTATAATTATTGGATTTGCTGCTTTTCTCTGGGCTCTGGGCTGGTTATCTGAAAACCCCCTTCTCTAGGTTCTATAAACACCAGAACATGCTTTGTCAATACTTGTTTGTGTGATTTATTAAAGTCTGATATTTGACAGGAGCTGGTCTTTATCTCGTGGCCTCCACCAGCAACGTCCTACACGCAGCCTTTGGTCTGGAAACACTGTGGAGCACTACGTCACACTAAACAGCAGAGGGAGACGGAGAGGTGGACAAAGAGGAAGAGGTAGGCAAACGGAGAGTGAAGTATAGAAATGCTCCACAGGTAATAAGATCTACTCAGTTTCTATTCTTTGTACAAGAAGAACTCCTGTTCTTTGCCTTATAACTGAAAAAGGACTCTGCTCCCATTTACACCTCCAACATCTTGTTCCTCGGACTCTTTACAGCTATTCAGTCATACAACTTGTCACCAACTCTCACTGGTTTTCCCTTCCTTACTTAAGAGCCAGACACTCATCTTTTCTCCTCTTATCCCTCCATACCTTTAAACATACTCAACTCCTTCCTTAGAAAGCTAGAATGCAACACTAATTTTTTTGTTATTCTTTTTCATCGTTGTTTTTCCAATTATGCAGCTGCTAAATACAATGATGGAATATCTAAACTTATTTCATAGCAAAGTTAAACAACTACGATTAAAACTACTACTGTTAAACTACTTTTATACATGTTAAAAATGAGCCGACAGACTAATTTGTTCTTCTTTATGTGTTAGAGATGTAGTGTGAGGGTGAATAAATGACTAGAAAATATGATCTCGTGCACAAAAACAACCAGTGACTGTGTCTTGATATTTCTCCAAACATACGCACACACACACAGGGAAAAGCTTACTCACACTCACACACACATAGATACAGCCTGAGAATGTGTGATAATAGAAACACCTGAAGAATCATAATTGCACTGGACATTGCTGTGTCCTCCATAACTTTTATGTACAAGAGCGGTTCATGATTGCTAATGTAGCAGATGCTTTGTTCCAGTGTGTAGTGACTACTCTGTTGACTAATCCAATGGTTTGGATCAATGCTGGAGACAGACATGTAGGTGAGCAACTAATGAAAGGTGGTGGAAATGTAGAAACACATAAAAACACACACATACACACACACACACACACACATTTTGTACTGAAGTGTGTGTGGCTGTGATGTGATGTCATATGATAGTTTAACAAGAAGTAACAGTGTGTAAATGAAAGACGCTATAACTACAGTGTGAACTCTTTTCTGCTCCCTCCTCCCTGTGTCTGCCTGTCCAGATCTGACCCAATCATAAAGAGAACCACCTGTGTCGTCTATCCATCCATCAGTCCATCTCTCCGTCCATCGCTCCATCTGTCCATCCAGAGTCCTCCGTCGACTCTCCGTCTCTTCCTCTTCAGGTTGTCAGGTGGACAGATGGACAGGTGGGCTGGGTATAACGCTAGGCTTAGCTGCTGACGCTGGGCTAGGCTAGGGCAGACTGAGTCTGGGCTTGGCAAAGCTAAAGCTAGGCTAGACTAGCGTGTGGCTAAGCTAAGGCCAGGAGGGCTAGGCTACCTACTGAAGAGCGAGTGGAGCTGGTGCTGATGGCTGTAACACTGGCTGCTGCGAGGCGACTCGGTGCGGTCCATCACCGCCTGAAACCAACCGGCCACGTCCACCTCCAGCACCTCGTAACGTCGGATGAAACTATGATCCTGGACGAGGGAGGGACAAAGAGACACACAGATCCAGAGTGTTTAGACACATTTGAGAACGGGTCAGTTCAGGTTAAAGTGGCAATCACTCATCATGACTGGGGACTTACCAGCAGCTGGTGGTATTTTGGCCTTTTTCTGTGATCCTTTGTCAGGCTGTGGAAAGACATGCACATGTGGTGAAGTTGCAATAAATGAATTTTTATAGACTCAGCTTTAGACTGAGATTTGATCTCACCAGTCTTTGACGAAGGACTGGAAGTCGAGGGAGAAGCCCATGCTGAGAGGCAGCAGAGGAGGATCTTCCTGCAGCACTTTGGTCAGAACTTCAAAGTCTGTCTTGCAGTTCTTGTAGGGAAACTGTCCCGTAGCCAACTCCACCTACAGGACGAAAGAAACCGAGAACATCCAATGTCACTGCCAATAAATGCTTGGCTTGTTTGTAAGGAGACTGTTTAAATAACTAACACAAAAATAGCTATTATAGAGGGTTAGGGTACAACCTCAGGTTTAGTTTAAGGATCACAATCCTTAAATCGCCAATAAAACGATTGATTTACCAGAGAGATGCCGAGGCTCCACACGTCTGCTCGGATGTCATAGTCAGGTTTGGTGGGATCTGGAGGATCTATTCTCTCAGGCTGCAGAGATACAGAACATCATTTATGTGCATCATGTGTAAACTGTTAATATGAACAGAAATTTGTGAAGCTTCAAACACTAATATATGACATTGACCGTATGCATATCCACAGATGACTGACAGATGTGACTTTGTGTATGACCTTGTCACACTATTGCCAGTGTATGTATACGACTTCTCACTCACAGCCATGTAGGCAGCACAGCCGGCGCTGCGGGTCTTGGCCTTGGAGTCGACGAGGCGTCCACTGATGCCGAAATCACACAGTTTGATCTGACCTTTAGCGTCCAGGAGGATGTTAGAGGGTTTGACATCCCGGTGGATGACACCGTGTTTCTCTTTTAGGTACAGCAACGCTTTCACTATCTGGAGCAGAAAGACACACGGTGAGACCAAACAGTAAGAACAACGAGACAAAGTCAAAACCGAATGTGATGTGACAAAATCACCAAACACACAAATTTAAGACAAAGACTGAGCTGTTACTTCAGTGATATTAACATACAAAATGAGAGAGGCTATCTTTCTTTCTTTTTCTTTTAAGAAATTATCTCAAGGCTCTTCTGCTTCCTTTAGCAATAATGATACATGTAATGAAGGTAGTTTCTTTGTCATGATGGAGGTGAGTCTCAGTGTATTGGAAGTTCTCCTTCCCTGCAGTACTCCTGATAGACTCGACCAGTTATGGAGATATCATCAGTCAATCTGTCTGTTTCTTCTACTTACTGCCACTGTCATCTTTCCTAGGATTCGCTCTGGGATTGGGC
Organism: Selene dorsalis; assembly: GCA_900303245.1. Taxonomy (NCBI): domain Eukaryota; kingdom Metazoa; phylum Chordata; class Actinopteri; order Carangiformes; family Carangidae; genus Selene; species Selene dorsalis. The sequence continues at coordinate 25,200 of OMNW01011145.1, forward strand.
CCTGGATTCTCTTCTTCAGCTTCTCCGCACATGTTCCCATCAGCTCCATTGCAATGAAGACATCCGTCTGTACACATATGCAAACAAATACAAAGACACACCCAGCTATGAAAATGACTCCTTTCCTACTACACCATTAACAGGAATACAGATAGTGATGTATTTCAGGGACACCCACGTTGGTAACTATGGCGCCGTAGCACTGGATGATGTAAGGGCAGTCGTGACTTTTAAGCACCACATCCAGGTCCATCAGAATCCTCTTGTTCTCATCCTTGTTTCCTGTCCGACGCATTTGCTGGTGACACAAATACACACACAAAGACATGTAAGCTTCTTGCCAGCATCTGAATGTATGAAAACACACACCAGGCTGTGTGGCCACATTAAGTAACAAGTAATTAGGAAATCACAAAGCAAAGACTCCTGCGGTTAACAGACTGCGTCTAATTGTTAAACTGTATGGATGGACTACAATTAAGTCAACTCTTAAATAGGAGGGTTATTATGTGGGGTTATTACTGCCACTTGTGGGTAAACAAGACACAGTTACTGTAACGGAATAGAAAATGAGAGTGCAGCTGAGCATCAAGTCCCTGCTGTATTTTGCTTGAGAGTTTGTCTTTGAGGTCCCTGCAAGTTGTATTTGAAACTGACTAGTACCAGCCCCCATCTGATATGTTATTATTACAAAGAACTTCAAAATGCAACCAATGTACAATTTAGGTAGAACTGTATAATCGAATGTAAACATCAGGCATATAATATGGCTGATCTCATCTTATTATTAACCTGTATTTTTCTGTTTTTTTCCCTGATGCTTTTCATAATTATAGAGTGATAAGTTTCTATAGCATTTATAGTATTTATGTCTTACTTTGACAGCGATGACATGGCCCGTCTTCTTGAACCGTACTTTGAAGACCTGTCCACAGGTCCCACTGCCGATCTCCCCCTCACTGCAAAGGTCCGTCACCTCTGCTGGATACCGCTGTGGACAAAAAAGAACACACTGTTAACTGGATGTTAGTTCAGTGCAGACTCTTTGAGCTGGAAATTGTGGAGAGAGAGCAATTCTGACTTTATGTAGCGTAAGGCACCTCTGGGCTGTTTAGTAACAAATGTTTTGATGTGTAATTGCGCTGCGCCCCCATGGGCCATGACTGAGACTACCAGCACAGAATGGGAAGACACATAATTTCTTCATTAAAATGAAATCATTGGCGATTGATATGCTGTAAGTGACATGTCACTGAGTGCATGTAGCAGCAACCCCTCAGGGCCAATGAGAGGACACAAAAACAATTCAGGGCGCTGTGATCAGTCACCTCATTTCTCAAGCATCTCTAAACCCTGAACGGCTGTGATTATGATGATGTGTTGTTTATAATGTCCTGTTCATTGTAAGAAAAAATATCAGGGAGGGCTGCTGTTTTTTCTGGCAGAGATTCTGAGCTCTGCTCAAGGACACTTCATTGGTGTGGATGTTTGTTTCTTCATTTTATTCTTGTCAAGGTCAAGGTCAATTTTATTGTTGCCTAAAAAAGAAAGCTGTCAGCAGTATTCAGTCCAAAGCTGCCTGGTTCCTACTGGAGATGTAAAACTAATCCATACTAAGTATGAAGTGTTTTTTTGTTTTGTTTGTTTTTTTCATTTCTCAAACAGCAGTAACAGAAGATTTGTTCGGAACTATTTTATTTATTTATTTATTTATTTTGAAGTATTTTTGGGGGCTTTTACACCCTCACTGATGGGACAGTTGGAGAGGGGGACAGTAGACAGAGAGGGGGAACGACATGCAGCAAGGGGCCACTGGGGGAATCGAACTGGGGCTGACTGCAGCAAGGACCACAGCCTCTGCACACGGTGCGCCCGCCCAACCTATTGTGCTATCCGGCACTCCTTTTTTCAGGACTATTTCAGACATGGAGTGACACTCATGTATGAGTGTGAGGGACGCCTCGACTGACTGATTTTAATTAACAATATGTGATCTGAAGATTGAAATAATGCAGCTGTGGTTAACACTGTCTGCCACCAGGAGAGTGTGCTGTTCAGTGCACCAGTGCACATCAAGCCACCAAGACAAGTCATCATGTCCACCATGTGGAACTTGTAGTCTGTGAGACTGATGGTATGTACAGCATCTGCAACGCATGCCAAAAATGACTGTTATCAGCTAATCTCTCTCATACGTGATCGGTATCTGTGGCATTAAAACACCACTGGGACATCCCCTGTGGAATTCATTCAAAATTAAACTACAATGCCCATATTCATTGTAATGAAGAAATACATGAGCCAGTGCGAAGGTGAAGCTCACACAGGATGTGATTCTCATAGTTTTGACAAATCTCCATGAGAGACAGGAACATGTCAGGGTTTGGCTGCACAGATGATATGTAACAGGATCAGTTCATTATTGGTTTGAATCTTTTCTCTCATTTCTGAAACTATCAACAGACATGTGATCACTGAACCAGATTTTCAGGTCTAAAATTTTCCACAGGTGCTAGAGAAACTTAACATGCATTTCTGTGTGAACATCTCACCTGCCCGTCAATCTTCAGATATCCTGTCTGTTTCATGATCTCCTGCAATTTCTGGTCAATCTCTGCACTGTGAAGACAAAACACACAACACTAAATGTCAGTGTCAAAAATCCATTGGGAGATATGAGAGGGAGAGGGACAGAGAGAGAGGGGGGAGGGACCTATGACTCACAAATACATGCTGAATGTGTTTTTGTACATCTCTTCCACCCACACTCTTGCATGTGGATCCATTAAGTGTAACCTGCACTGCTTGAAATGATCCTACATACTGCTCAGTCTTCAGTGTTTTAATGTTTTAATGACACTGTTTTATCTACATCCACTAATAAAAAACACTAATACTACTAATCACTCAGCTGTTCCTTGAAAAGTTATTTCTTTGAAATTAAATAGACACTGAATATTCAATATACTATCAAAGACAGAATATTCTTGTTTTAAATCAGCAATCTTAACAGTAAACCATTCAAAAATCAGTGTATCTCAAAGTCAACATACTTCTCTAGACTATTCTGTAGGCCATATGGGGGCGTGGGCAGGGTGAGCATGTGTCGCGGGCGGCTGGGGTAGGGGTGGTGCTGAGGCGAGCTCTCTGAAGACGATGAACGGCTGCCTCCATCGTTGGCCAGTGGCAGCTGGAGCGCTGGGTTGGGGTTGGGGTGAGGGGGAGGAGATGACACATTAGACACAGACTGGAGACTGGAGGGCAGAATGGTGTTTTACACCAGAGGCCAGCATGCCAGAGGGTGTAAGATGGCCATGTTCATTCATGCATTCACTGACGGCATTATTTTCATGATTTTAAGGTCTTGTGCACAAACAGAGGAAGTGATGCCACATTGTTATAATCTGATTCATCATCGTTCTTTGTTTAACAAATTTCTGTGTTTTCTTTGACTTTGCATTTCCTTCCTGAAATCTGGGCTTCATTTTGTAAAAATGAAAAATGGGCCAGAAGAGAAAAGAAAGTGATCTATTATATCCTGAGTAGTAGTGACTGAAAATTATTTCCCATGAGACTTCAAGAGCACAAGAGAAACTGGCCTTGCTGAGGTCAAAGAGTTCTTTCACTGCAGCACTGCTATCTAGGCCCTGCATAGTATTTAACCAGCATATGAGCTTGTTGTTTTTTCCCCTCAAAGTTACAGCTTTGTTTTTGTTTCGAAGATGTCCCGACCCAATGTTAAAACAAACAGGACGGTTATCTCAGAGCAAAAGCAACACCATTCTCAGGCAGAGAGAGACAGCACAGTGTTAGCCCACAGCTCAGGAGGTGCAGTTTTGGGAGTGGGGACGTCCACAGGTGGTTGTTGTTTTTTTTTTTAAGGCAAACTACAGTTTACTAAAACTTTACTTTTGTATTAGCTCTAGCCATTACAAGCTGTCAATCATACTGGTTGTAAACAAGTGGTAAACAAAGTGTATGCTCACACATAACGTTAATAATCCCTCATCGCACAACAAAACTGAGTGTGCATGACTACAGTAAGTATGGTGGGTCAGAGTTGTTTACATCGATCACTGTTTCTTTGGGATAACTGTAACCACTTGTCTATGTTGCCCAATTGTGCCTGTTTTCAGTGACAGGCAGAGCCATGAAAGTAAAGTTATAATAAACTGTAGCCACACAGCCTTACCGATGCACATAAATCGACTCAACCACACTGGATGACAAACTGACAGCTCACGACAGACGGGCACTGAAATCCAAAATCCAGATAGAAGATGCAACATGCTTCTGGCCCCATATGAACGTAGGTGTAAATCATGCATGAGAGGACATGTCAAAACACTGCTGGCCTGGTAATATCAGGTCTGCATGCAAACACTTGCTCGATTTTAAAATGGAAATGTTAAAGTGTTTCAAGAGAATAATCCAAAGTAGTATAAGCACAGACCTGTCATACGACCGAATGCTCAGACAGAGAGTCTGCAGCTATTACGGCAGACTATGAAGACTAAATAAGTTTTTCAAACCCCTAATTACTGAGACTTTAACTCCTTAATTATTAGCAATGTGACGTGAAACAACTTATTCAAATGGTCAAAACCAGTTTGAAAAACATCTCAAGGACAACGCAACTGTCATAATCATGATCATTATTGTTTCTGTAGTAGAAGGCTGGCAACTCCTCTGAGAGTGCCAGCGGGTGTTTGTATCCATGAGTCACCTGTGGATGGATCAGCCTGTAAAGGGAGAATCAGTTAGTGAAGGGGAGGAGGGGTTAGTGTGGGGAGGAAGGAGGACTCAGACAGCCTTTGGCACGGCCACATCTCCATAGTTCTGCTGGCTCCAGATGGACGGATGGGATGATAGACGGGCAGACAGAGCGAAGAGAGGGGGAGACACATAAACACGCAGATACTCGCAGGCACTGCTGCACCGCCTCCTGCTCGCACAGTGCCGCTGCAAAAGGAAGGAGGAGGGAAGGAAGGGATGCCAGAAGATGAATAACAGACAAAGAACATCAGACAGTCTAATGTGAGAGAGAAAGAGAGGAGAAATTCAGCCAAAACTGCATAGCACAGACTAAGATGGAAATCGGACAGTCAGTCAGCCAGTCAGACTCGGACAGGAAGGCAAGTCTTCAGTCGCCACTCAGAGAAAACAGACAGAGAGAGAGAGAGAAGCCAGAGTGTTTACAGCTCTCCTGCAGACGGACCAGTGGGGACGCTGGATTAGAGACTGTGTCAAACAAAACACAACCCAAAACATCGTGCCGTGCAGAAAAGCTACATGCACCGTGATTCTCTGCCTCCAGCAAAACCAAGGTTAATCATCTGAAACGTCCACACATACACACATACATACACTGTGAGCATCAACACACACCAACACTGCCCTGCCACTGGCACACACACAGTCAGAGAGAGGGGAAAGGGATGGGAAGATGGAGAGAGGATGTGATTTGAGAGGAGGTGTAAATAACTGCTGGGCTGAAATTTCAGCACCGGTCAAGGACTGGTTTCACAAACATGGATTAAACTTTTTACCCCTCAGTGGAGATTCTTATTCAGTCATAAAACTGTCGGGCACTGGTGTGAGATACAGAACAAGTGTGTGAGTGAGAACAAAGGCGTGTGCGTGTGTGTGCAGGGAGATGGTTTGAAATACAAAGTCAACATGCTTTTAAGATGTTATTCACAATATATCCACAATATCAGTGAAACCAAACTACTTTCACAGCATCTTATATTTTACTACAATACCATCTTGGTCTGGCTAAAACCCAGAATCTACCTTTATTTGTTGCAGAGAGTAAACTGACCCTTACAGCTATTCATCAAAGAGGAAACAGTTTTCTTGCAACACTTTTCCACAGTCTGTTCTTTCTTAGGCTTAAAGGAGACATATTATGCTGTTCCATATGTTAGAACATCCTTATAATCTTATAATGTCATATGTCCATGCTGAACCTCTGCAGAGTTGCACAACATGAGCTATAGGGGTCCTGCCGTGATCCACCAACCACATTTCACATGGTTTCCAGTCTCTCTGAACGCTCAGTAACGAGATCTCTGTGAGATTTGCACAAACCTGACGTCAGGTTTTACCGTCCATTAGGACGAATGCCCAAACTGCGAGGGATCTGCCCAAAACATGCCCACAGCGCCCGCCCCCAACCAGCATCTATACAGAAAATCACAACTGTTTTCCTTCCCCAAAAATGAAAATCGTAGGTCAGATGTTTGTAAAGCTGACTGGTATGTATTTAACAAGGCAAGGTGAACAAGCACACATGGGCCTCCGCTGAGCAAGCCAATCAGAGGAAAGCAGGGGAGGGCAGCAGCCAAAACAAAGCGATTCAAAAAGTGGCTGCATAGCGGTTGAGATCTGGATTTTTCTTGACCTCCGTACAACACAACTAAGGAGTTTTTGGAGCTTAATATCATGCAGAACTACTGTGTAGGTGTTCAAAACTGATACAATGGTAAGCAAAAAGCAGTGAAATATGCATAATATGTCTCCTTTAAAATTGCACTGAACGAAAGAAGTGTTCATAAAAGTGTTAAAAACAAAAGTGTGAGTAATTACAATAAGTGAGGTTGTATTATTGAGAGCCCGTTAGGATCTACTGGAGCCAAACAGAGGAGACTAAACTTGTGAGAATGTGGAGAACTGCCTTTGTTTTTCAAAGGGCAATAACAGTCTGTGACAGATGTAAGGGTGGTATGAAAAACAAAAAAAAGAGAGGATGAGGAAGAAGGGGAAGAAAGGTGAAACAGGGGACACAGGTGTTTGGAGGGGAGTGGCAGAGAGAGCGATGGATTGAATGATACCTGCACGCTGGGAAGGGGCTGGAGCAGGACTGAGCTGGATCACGATGACTAGACAGAGGAAAGAAAATATACACACACACGCTCATTACTGCACTGTACCAGTGAGACGATCACACATGTGTACACACGTACGCGCTCCATCATATGAAGGACAAAAAAACACCCACATACTTCACATCACTCCTCACAAATAAAAACAAAACACACACGCATCTGAGTGGTGTGTAAAGCACGAGTCTGGCGTTACTCTGGTTCTCAGACTGTCTGCAAATCTTACGAAAAGACCAAAGTCAACAAAGCAACAGTGCATCTCTCAGTACTCGCTGACTTCCCTATCCTGTCTATGGCACTCTTCTTCAAGCCCACAGGTGCCTATTGAAGTCATAAAATGAGTCAGAAAGATATCATTTCATTCTTAAAAAGGCACAGGGATTTCCTGTACACAGCTGGGCACTGTGATTTTTAGCAAGCATTAGTCAAGCAGGAGAAAATACTTCTTGGGGACTATTTTCAAGTGCAGATTACTACACATTTGGTGCTATGGTGAGTATTTACAGCAGCAGGGTGATGGACCTCCTCTCAAAAAAGGCAAGAGCATCCAAGCAATGAAGACAGGGGTCACCCACTGCAACTATGTGGCTCATTGGTGTGTTTTTAACAGGGATGCAGTGCTATAACAAAAGTATCAATATGGCTACCAGTGCTCTCCTCTTGCACACGTTCACAATTTGTATTACTAACTACATGGAGGACATCAGGACAGCTTTCTGTGTGGCAAACAAAGGGGACTGGTGCATTGACTTTTCATGCATTGGTTGCCTGCTCTGAGTGAATGAAGATAACTCATGACTTTTACTATGACACTGAGAAAGAAACAGTATTTATTGTAGGTTGGATGCGACACAGTTGTCATTTATTTACTGTACTGCAGAGTTTTTCTGTGAGGAAACCTGAGCAGAAAGATAGGCCAGGCTTCGGATGCACAGATGATACTTGTTAGCTTTTCCTGGCATTGGTCTTTTCGTGGTCTTTGTTGACTATGAGAGAAACACAGAATAACTCCACCCCTTTCATTGAACTCATTCACACTCACCCCACTTTCATTCAGACAACTAATGTAACCTCACAATACCCTTACAGAACAGAAACGAAAAAAAAAACCAAGCAGGTTTGTAGTCAATGTCTCTCAAACCTCATATGCCCGAGCAAGAAGTGATGATCTGTAGGGAAAGAATGATCTCTGCACATCAGTAAGAGGACATTATTTATGGTGTTACAGGTTGCTTAAAAAATTAACTTAGATAATAATAATGCTTCAGTGTCCATCACAGTGTCTGGCTCGGTGTTAGACGCAGACTTCCCCGCTGCTTGGCTGAGATTTCTCCCCTCTCCCCGGCTCTAGGGCCCAACCGTTTACCGCTTCACCACTTCTTACAACCCCGACTTCATTTCACCTGAAAACTACCAAGAGATTTTACACAGTGGCTCGACGGCTGACCGTTTTCCCGCTTAGAGTAGGAAAAGCACAGTGTTTACACCTTAACACATCCACGAGAAGCGACTGTTAACGTATGTTTAAGGTTAGCTAGCGCTGGATGTGATAGCTGGCACAAATTAGCGTCCGTTTCGTCAGGGGTCAAAAAACGGCAGGAAAACTGACTTCGCCGCGAGAGTCACAAGCAAATACGCTGCTTAATAAGTGTATATAACGACACGAAGGCTGAGGTGTAATGGCACGTCTGTGGTTTTGACACAAACAGCCGGGAAACTACATCACATTTTCAGACTGACGCTGGGCCTGCCACCGACTATCACTCAGAGAGCTAGCCCGTTAGCCTAGCATGTTTGACAGGACAGAATCAAAACAGATTTCTGGACGGGATTTCCAGCGAGATACCACATGACAGCGCTTCAAGTTTTCTAAATTTGGTTTTATTCGCTATAGAAATTGTCCCACCGGCTAAGTAAGTGATTTGACACGAGAATTTACCGACCAAGCCGAGTCGGTGTTTGTTTATGTAGCTAGCCTGTTAGCATGTAGTGGCTAGGAGCAGCATTAACACCCACACCTCCTTCCTTCCCTCCCTCCCTCCGCCTCACCGATCTTTCCCCCCGCTATTCTAGCCGTTACCGACTCCCCGGTCCTCCCCGGTGGACACTCACTCGGCCTCGGACGTGATCGCTGCGGACTCATGTCGATGTTGAGGTCGATTCTCCGGCGAGCTTCTTCATTTTCCTGCTTTAGTTTCTCCTCGATTCGCGACAGCCTCTGTTCCAGCGACGACATCTTGAAAAATTGAGCACCATGTAGTTCCCAGCA
>OMNW01011145.1:38375-54107 GCA_900303245.1 Selene dorsalis
AAAGGTGGATTAGGAGTCTATTGATTTTAGTTCTACATTTATTAAAAAAGAACAAGTAAAGCTGTTTGCTCTTTTTTAGCGCTCTGTGTTCGCCTGTCAAGGACATTTCAACATGTCGACAGGTGAAATGACTCAACCATCAACCTTGTGACTCATGGACAACTCCTTAAACCTCCTCCTCCGTCCTGCTTTCAGATATGGTGGATTTCTATGCTATTTTTGTCAGCACATCAGTTTTAAACATGCCATGATGGAATAATGAAAGCAGAGACAACCAGAGCTCGCTGCTGTGCAAGTCAACACACCTTCAACACGTCAGCTCATTATCAAGCTGAGCACATTCTCAAATCTTGTCATGCTCTCCTGTGAAAAAAACAAAACCCTCAACTATTCCAGCACAGCTTGAATCACAATTGCACAAGTACACTTACTCTGAAAAATGGCTGCTTCTTCACCTCCTCTGCATCCTTCTCACCAGAGCCCAATCTCCTCTCTGGGTTCCTCCTTAATAGCTGCTCGTGAGAACGCACACACAGCAATAAGATATTGTACGGGGATGTTACAGTCAGACAGCGGTGTGATGCCATGATATGCTGGTGATTAATGTCTCATATATCATGGCGCGTTTGTCATGACAGTGCTGCGTATTTACAAGTGTATTCTTACCCTTCTCATGATGCCAATAGCCTCGGTGGAGAGGAAGCGTGGGTAGCGGACTTCATCATTCACAATGCTGTCAAACACCTCCTCCTCATCATCCCCTGGGAATGGAGACTACACACAGATACGAGAACACTTAAAATCCATTTTAGAGGTTTGAAATTCACAATCATTGTATTAATCATACTGAACATGACATGTGACATGTAGAGAGATATCCTGGATAAACTACATAAAAACAAGATAACTTGCACATGCAATCCTTGGTGAGGCAGGAATATAAATATGGTTCAGAGCTTTTGCAATCCAATCATAATCATGACATTATATGCACATGCTATGTATATGTTAATATACTTTTGTTTCTCTAATTTTTCATGTGTTAGGTTTGTAGAGAGACAAAGGTTTGACAATCTTGAATTTGTAAAACTGCAGTGATGAATTATGTGACCCGAGTCTGAGACCAGATGGTCAACACTACGTCCCATCTTTTATTTTTCTTGTTTAATTCCTCATGATTGGAAATATCAAAACGTTTCAAGATCTGTGTGATGTAATCCATCCTGCACATTTCCAGAGGGACAGCTACAGTCTCTGCTGTGAAAGCAGTGTGACATCAGATAGGTGTGATATTAACCTCACACGTTTGTAATGTGTGTTCCCATGGAGACTGTAAGATCTTTGTGTAGTTCTCACCTCTCCCACCAACATTTCATAGATGAGGACCCCCAGTCCCCACCAGTCTACTGCTCTGGTGTAGGATGTATCTGTTAGGACCTCTGGGGCCAAAAACTCTGGGGTCCCACAGAATGTGCTGGTACGGTCCCCAAAACCCATTCCTACACACAGGGAAAGGGGAAATTTTAGGCATGTTTAGGCAAACGGGACATGTGATGTGTTAGACAAAAGTAACATCAGTATCCACCTTCTTTACACAGTCCAAAATCAGCGATCTTCACATAACCATCTGTATCTAGCAGCAGGTTGTCAAGCTTGAGGTCTCTGGAAGAGAGAGAAAGTGAAAAGATGTGTGTTATAATCATTTCACTGAGAACAGCTGACAGTACACAATGACTTTAAGAGATATAAAAATTTAAGTAAGCCTTTATATTCACTGGAAAAATGGAAATAGACACAAGAGTGAGATGGTACGCATGCACACACACACGCACACACACACACACACACAAACAGCTTTGTGGAGGTGTATGAGCTTCTCCACTGGACACATTTTAAGACTTGGCCGTTTTTGTTTTTTTTTATTGGAGGTTTTGCTTCTGATGTTGACAAAGACATCCATTTTACATGTTGAATCAGGATTGTGTGCGTTCCACTCACCTGTACACAATCTTATGCTCGTGAAGAAACTGAAGTCCAAGAACCACGCAGGCCGCATAAAACCTGGAGTCAAACCAAACAAACATTATTATGCAGCTGCATCGTGGGCAAAAAAAGACGGGCCAAATAACAGATGGCACCAACTCTGCCTACGGACCACAAACAAAGCTTCTGTCTCAGGGTTCACAACCAGCTGCTTGCCAGCTGTTGCACAGTTGTGTTACTGCTGTGGGTGGGACACTAAAAACACAGCTGAGGGGCACTGCTTCTGTGGTTGAACTACAACAAAAAAGTAGTAAGCCGCTGGTGTTGGCCATGTTTAGTGTTTCATATAATACGCCTGAAATTCAAGAAAAAGATAAACGCTTTCAGAGCTTTCACAGGACAAAATGTTTATTTATTGGGACTTATAAAGAACTTTGGCACTTGCTTTGTACATTTTCACTTTGAGGGTGTTGGAGGTTGTGAGATTTGTGACTTAATTTCTTTCCCATGTCCTCACAGACTTGTGTAAGAGCCTTAATTTGTGGAATATTTAAAGATACCCTGTGAAGCTTGCTTTTGGTTATAAAAGAGTCTCATATTAATCAGAGAAGCTTCTCTGCACTGGAGACAGCCCTAAAACTACTCACAAAAAAGTGAGTCTGGAGCCCTGATGTATTAGCCAGATAAGCGTCTTTACGACAATACGCGCTACAGCTCATGGGAAACGCAGTCTTCATTCCGGCAAAACATGAAAGTTCCTCAGAGGGGCTTTAAGTGTGTCTACACACATAAAATAATAGAAATAAAATAAAATAAAATAGACTAATCAAAAAGAAACTCTCTTATTATAAAATCCCCATTAAGTCTTTCTTGTGTGTTACATGTTACATACACAGCTCGTGGCTCTGTGAAGACGTCTGTGTGGATGTGCATCATCAGGTCGCCTCCTGCTGTGTACTCCATAACAAAACACACATGCTCCGCCGTCTGGAAACACGCAAACAGGTTGACCAGGAAGGGATGGTGGGACATGTTCACAATCTCAAAGATGCGTTTCTCGCACATCAGACTGTAGAGGGGAGGAGAGAGATGGTGGAAAGGAGGAGGGGAAAGATGCAGAGGCACAAGAAAGTGAAGGAGGTGTGGAGATGTAAAGAATGTGGGAAGCAGGGAAAAAGGAAGGGAGGGGAAGAAAAACAGAGGGAAAAATTAGAACCAGTTCGACATAATTCATATTTCTTTTGGTTGATGAGATGCCCACAATTTTAAAGCACAGCAGCACAAGTAAATGCTGTGCATCGACATGTATAAATGGAGCTAAGAGGATCCCCACACGGGAATACACAGAGTAATAAAAACACACCTTTCCACCTCATCCCGAGCTATGATATCACCTTTCTTCAGGGCTTTGATAGCGTACATCGTGCTGTTCTTCTTGTACTCTGACAACAACACCTAGAGACACAGAAGTGAGGAGCAAACACTGACTTTTATAAATGTACAAAACCTGTGACAGTGAAACTAAGCACTTGTAGATGTGCATGTGTCTTGGTTTAATGAGGAGAAGAAACAGGAGCCAGCAGCCATGACACACGTTACAAAATTTCACAAAGAAAATAGAAGGAAGCAATTAAAAATGTAGGGCAAGTGAGAAAATATATTCAATAAACACAGGCGACATAATTATCATGCAGCTGTCACTCCAAGTCATTTTGTGACATCGAAGTTACTACATTTGCACACATTTCTGTTTATGATTCAAATATAAAATATATTATATTATAAATTATATAAGGCCCTTGTGTGAAACTGTACCTTCCCAAAATGGCCCCTGCCCAACACAGCAATCAGCCTGAAGTCCTGGAGGGACAGAGGACCTTTCCTCTGTTTACTGGAGACATGAACACACACAGTCAGCAGGAATATGTTACAGTGGATAACAAAATTCATTAGAAATATCATCATCTGTTCAGAATACATGACAGCATTATTTGTCACAGGAGACACTGGAGCTGTGAGAGTGGGAGGAGAGATATTCATGGGAAGGCCTTTTTCAGAGAACACACTTGTCATGCTATGAAAAGCACAGGTGTTTTTAATAACAGCAACATTGTCTTCTGTGAGTCAGCATGAACTACACCAGGACCCTGAGGCTGAGTCAGCTAAATGGGAGTTATGCCACCATCGACAAAACGTCTTCTGTGGAAAAGGCCCAATATGAATCAGAATACACACAGACAATATCACTCTAAACAGACAATATTGTTGTGGTCATAACATACCAAATACTGACATATGAAATCATTTGGACTCAAGCGTGTACCTGCTAACAGACGGGGTTCGGACAGGGCACTCTGGGATGAGGTCTGGGGGGGAGAAGGGCTCGATGACTGGCGGTCGGTCCTGACGGGGGACATGCGAGGAAAGAGATGTGAAGGAAAAGATGTAGAGAGACATGCGGAGACAGATGGAAAAGAGGACATAAGATGGAAGACAAGAGACATGGTTTTATGGCAACAGTTTTGACGTGACGGACAAATGGCAATTTTTCTAATTTGGCCTTTGTTGCTGCAGCGTATTTAAAACCTGAGGGGAAAGACTCAATTCCTGTCGAGGACAATCACAGCGACTGTGTTATTTGAATGTCATACAGAGACTTAATGTTTCATGATGATGTCAGTCCACAGATCACCTGCCATCTAAACTGGATATTGTGAACATATTTATCCGTAATGTTTAATTCCCTTTTCAATATGAGCTCACAAAACTTGAGTTATGATCAAAACTGTTTTCTAACTGAGCAGTCTTTACAGGGACTACCTGTAAACTCAATAATTGTTAATAATTTCTTCAAAGAAATCATTAGATGTCATGTTTTCAAATGACTTTTGGTCACAGAAATCCATGCCACATTTGTTATTTATTATTTCACAACACAATAAAAAATTCAACCTTAATCCTTCCTATTACTTGGACTACTTGGGCTAAAACAGCTGGCGTTTCCTGCACTTGTGGAGCAAAGCTTGAGCCTTGGGTTTTACATTCAACAAATGGTTTTCTTGTTGCAAAGTGGATTTACTATAGTAGATCAAACCCTCACACACACCTCCCCAATTTCCTGGGCCTCCTCTCTCTCTGTCTGTCTCACCGGAGTGTGTGTGTCCGTGTCTCTCCTGTAATCGCCTCTTATTGGAGAGTCGCTGTCCAGACTCAGCTTCTCCACTGAGATCTCCCTGGAAGAATTCACACAGATACACACAAACAAGGCCAACCCGGCGATGCAGACAGACGAATGAACAGACAGAAACAGAACACAGAGGGGCTGTTAGACGTGGGGCAGAGAAAGCATAACATGCTTTATTCTTTGCCAGGAAACACAAGGAGTAAGGATCAAGGAATGCTGCTGCTGTTTGATAGCGTAGTCTGGCTGACAGCTATCAAACGACACATGAAGATGCTGAGCGTGTGCACCTCTGCAGCTTGTGCACCATTTACATGTGCTTGCTATGTCTGTGCGTGAGTGTGCGTTTCTCACCCGGAGTTGAGTGTTAGGTTGTGCGCGTGGGGACTGTAAGTTCCTGAATTGTTGACAGTGGGAATAGCGTTTCGAAGCAGCCTCACCCATGTGCCAATGTCCACATTCATCTGACGAGCCCGTAGGAACGCCTTGCCTGGAAACACATGAACACACGCACACACTGGGAGTCACTACGAAATGTGTCACACAGCAAATTATCAATCAATCAATCACACACAAAATGCTAACTTTGATAGCGAATTCCTAATATTCCCAGATCACTGAAATACATGCTCTAAATTAGATGATATTCCAAAATGTCCAGAAATTCAGTCATCATATTGGCTGAATGACCTTTCTAGGCTTTGGCAGCGTTTTTTTACCCATCTGTTTATTATTCTGCTGTTTGTGCATTCTACCTTATTTTAAATGTCTTTATTTTGCATCTTGTTTAAAGGATGATGTTTGTAACTTTGTGCATGAATAAATGTGTCATCAGGGAGGAGAAACAAGATCATTCACCACTAGAGGGTGCTGTGGCCTAAATGAAAACACAGTGGACTGATGGTAGAAAGACAACTTGTTTGTTTGGAGGCAGCAGAGCAGAAAAGTGAAACACTTTCATTACACCTTTCAACTTATTTGTCTTTGTCTCGTGTCTGATCTGTCTCTTCCTCACCTTGCTGCTTAGAAAAGACTTTCTTTTGTCTCTGGAGGCGAGGAACTCTCTCAATGACAGGGTTAAAAAAGGTCACCTGGAAAACACACACACACGCAACATGAAAGATGAAACATGTAAAAGAACACATGCACACACACATTTTATTTTCAGATATCACACTCAGATGTTGAGCCATTCAGTATTATATATATCAAAGCAGAGTTTTTAGGCACAGGTGCACCAGACAGCTTGTGTGTGTGTGTGTGTGTGTGTGTGTGTGTCAGAGAGTGTGTGCAAATTTGAATATGTTTGTGTGTATTTATAGCACTGGCATAGATGTGTCACACATGCAGGGACATCTGAGTCCACTTCTGTGGATGGCGTCGCTTCTTTTCATTTGTTGGTTGTGTCAGTTTGCGTGAAGATTTGTGTGTTGTGTGTTGTGTATGTGTATGTTGGCATGTACCTCGGCCAGCAGCAGGCCCTGAGGCTCCAGCTCCAGCTGCACTCTGTGTTTCTGGTTGTCCAGGAACTCCTCCAGCTTCAGGTACTTCAGAGCACACAGCAAGCGGTAATCCTTCCAGTACACAGCGATCTCCATCTCCCTCGACTGAGACACACACCAGACACCAGACAATGGTACAAAGAGAAAAATGGAAATCAATTTTGGGAAAGGTGAAAAGAGCAGTTTTACTATGGCCAAGGGTCATTTGTGTGCACTCTGTTAGTTTTTGTTTGTAGATATACTGACCCTTTCCAGCTCCACGGTAAAGGTCTGGTCCCAGGCTTGTTCTCCCACAGTCCTCCAAGCTGTCTGCCCCACAACTGTGTTATCCAGCTTGAGCACAGCACTCACTTCAGCTGCACAAACACACACACACACAGCAAATTTTATTTCCTCCATAGATGATAAACAAATGACAGCTACTGGAAGCTCACACTGTATGATGACTAAATGATTAAAAAAAGATGTTCAATTGGCAATTCAGATAAATGTTGCTGATGTTGCTGTTGTGATGTGTGAGCACTGAACTGAAGTGCCCAACCTCACCAACCTTAAGTGACTACTGCACATCTCACCAGAGAAAAACAAACCTGCCAGGCTGCAACTGGATCTTCATCTAACTGGTATGGATTTGCTCCATTGCACTGGCAGTACACAGTGGACTATTGTATTTGCAACGGAAAATCAGTGAATTTAAGCCCCAAATTGATTTAAAGCAAAGGAGCTTTTATTTTTAAAATTGAGAGCAGATTTTCTATACATTAAGTAAGTGAGTGTTCACTAGAAAAGAGTGCTCCTCGCACAAACGCACACATGCACTCACATGAGAGGTCATCCGTCTTGCTGGGTGTCTTCCCACTGACTGAGCCACTCCGTCCGTAGAGTCCCTTGCTGCCCCTCATGAAAGACCTTGTGTCTCCAGGGCTGTGGCAGGGCAGCATGACAGCTGTCCCTTTGTTGCGACCTGGGACCACCTCCAACAACCCCACACAGCCCAGCAGCTGCACCTGTAGGGTACCTGAAGACAGAGGGAAACTATTCAGGTAGAACCAACTACAGAGCAAAACGCCAGCAACAGGGGTTCAGAATGAGCAATGAGCAATATCTGTGAATTCAAAGACAGAAATGAACTCTTTAAATTTGTAAACACATGATCATGTGGGTTCACAGAACATGCGTGGGTAATACTTGTCATTTTACTGCACTATTATGGTATAAACATTAGTTCAATAACACCAGGGGCTCAGTGATATAGTGACCATATGAATCACACTTACTGACACTAGAATAAATATAAGATTATAAATAAACGTGACATTGACTAAAACACTAAGCCTTTACAGGCTGCTGTGTTGAATAAAATGTGCTACTGAGTCCTTTGTATTTTTGCCATGTTTGCCATGTTCTTCCTCTGCACAGTGTTGTGTGTACAAAGGCAGATCAAACCAGTCAAAGGGGTAAATGAGCATGATGCCAGATTTTGTATAAATATTTCAAACAGCCGAGAGGAAAACCTTGTCTCACCTCAGGCTCCTTTGATGAATCAAAAAGCGTCCACATAGATGCTAACCAGGGGCTTCAATGACACTTCATAGTTTCCACAGCGTCTTTTGTTTCATGGTGGATCTCATATTTATACAGGTGTTTGATGGTTTGTGTGAAGTACCTGTGAGGGGTGAGGGTTTGTTGAGGGTGCTGTACTGGTTGTGGAGGTATGGGGCACCGTGGCGGGAGCTGAAGGCTGGAGAGGAGGCCAGGACCAGTTCTTCTTTGATGACATTAGCCTTGGGGTGGTCCTCTGGCAGCTCTGCCAGGCGCTGGTCCAGAGAGTCCCTCAGCAGGTCCAACCGCTGAGAAGCTTCGCTGAGACGAGACTGCGCCTGCACAGTGTTGACACAGAGCAGCTTTAGTATATATTTACATTTACATAAGTAAACTATTAACTCTCCATACAATCTCACAGTCATTTTACATTGACATTTGACAACTGCTTTGATAAAAAGTATTGAAGTTTAAATTTATCTGTAGAAAACATAAGCCAGTGTTTGCTTCCAGTACCATATGACAAGAATGAGAGTGTGCCTCTGAAGTAAGGATTTCACTTCACTGCTCTACAGACTTGAGAGTGAATTTTAAAAGCCAGATCCATTAGTACATGGTGGAGGACATGTTGGGTCACACAGGTAAAGATCATCAATCCTTTCAACACCAACACAGATACAGTTATTTTGAATGGCGGGGCAATACTATATGTCTGACTGTATGAAAATATTTTGGGAAGAAAGCTGACTGCACAGAAAACTTTGGATTTTAATTTCTTTGTGCCTCTACTGGACCTATAAAGATGAAGCTGATCACAGCCTGACACTACACTGTGTAATATCATGATGATGTTATGTGTGTTTAGCACAAAATAACACCAGGTTGTAAGAATTAAAGTGCGTCTAAAGGTAGCAGAGAAGAAGAAGAGCAGGTTGGGATGTGATGCGTTACCTCTCACAGAGACCAGCACGTGTATGTGTCAATATGATAAATTGTGACAGATACATGTTGTGTCTTACAAGCTGGGAAGTGCATACTTCAAGTGTGTAAGAGGAAACTCTTTACAGGAAATGTGTGCGAGTCTGAGTGTCCAGTCTGACCTCAGACAGGGCTTTCTTGTCCTGAACTTTGCTGGCCCCCAGAAGCCGAAGCACATTTTTGGCCCCCTCGGCGACAGCATGTTCCACCCTGTAGTGATGCCTCAGCTCTTCAATACGCAGCTCCACTCCACACAGGTCCTGGTTACCTGCAGTAGGGAAGTGGACAAATCACATGAAGGTGGAATGTAGCTATTGCACCATCCAGTTTTTGTAGCTTTTAATTCCGAATTGCAGGTTTTATTCACTTAGATTTTATTGTTTGATGCTGAAACTACAGTCATTAGTTTTGGCAGCGGTGTGTTACAGGGATCTCCCCCCGGCATTCTAAGTTCGGTTAATGCCTTAATGCATGTCATGCATTACACAAGAGTCAGACAAAGAAAACATTAGCAGCGCCTGGAGGGGGGTAAGTAGCGTCCATATCTCTCCACAGAGCAACATTAACTTTAGCTCAACCTGTTTCCAAATGGTTTTCTCCTCCCATCTCCCATCCTTAAAAGCAAACAGAGAAATAAAGGACACCCTCTCATATGCATTGTTATTACTAAAACATTTCCTGATTGCCTCCTCAGGATAGTCAGCTAGTATTAATACAGTTGCTTGTTATGCTAGAATATAAACTCTAATCTGATGCTGTATAACAATTACTAACAGCTGCAATTGTAACAAATCATTTTAATTAATCCAGCCCTTCTGAAATGAGAGATGTTAAATACAGATGACTGGAAATTATATAAATGACTTAATATGAATAGAGATCATATATTGCCTGCAATATAAAGGGGAAAGACAACACACTTGTCTGCTGTTTGACATTATATACACTTCCACTGTAAACTAATGCCCTTTTAGAAATGACTGTCTGGCATAAAACATTGACAAGTGCTTATTCTAACCCTTAAATGAAAAGGCCTGGAAACATTAAGCAAAATAAAGCAAAAAATCAGGTGTGACACAATTAGTCAAAAAGGAAAAACATACTCAAGCTCCCTCACTTAAAAAAGCAGTGATGGGGTCAACCTCGGAGCAGCACCGACCAAGCACAATTACAGCAAAATGAGCGGCTTAATGGCACAGTAGCAGCCTCTCACAGTGGGCAGCAAACACAATGGAGTGCACAGATACAGGAAAAGGAGAGAGGAGGTGCAAGATAAGGAAAAGGACAATGGGATAAATAGCATTCAAATAGGTTAATTTGACTAAATGTCAGGTTAGTGAAGAGGAAGGACCAAAGGACACAGTGCCGTGATTAAAAATGATTTTTATGAGCTGTTCAGAGCGTTGCGTAAGACAGCAGAAGAAAGAAAGGAAAAGAGAGGGGGTAGGAGTGGAGGTGGATATGGATGCTTTTATCTCCTAATAAGGTGTTCTGCCTGGAGCCCAGACCCTGCTAGATGACCCCTCCACCGGCCGGGTGTGGAGCCTGGAGACTGTCTGTCTGTGTACACTATACACACAACCCTGTGGGGGTGTGTGAGTGTGTGGTTTAGAGGAGAGTGTGGGATCAACCAAAAAAGATCCAGAGACTGTAAGACACTGGCAAAACAGAAAAAAACTCACCATTTCAAGCTATATAAAGAACCAAAGGAGAACATACAGAGAGGTATAATCTATATGTACTAAGGCACAACTTTAACTAACATTTCTATTTAGTGTTGTGTTTCAACTTTGTTGAGGATGAGATGTCCTTATTTTTTTTATTCCACACTTTGTTCTTGTCAAACTTCTGCATGTACATTACCCACAATGCAGCAGTTCAATAGGAGATTACACATTTGGCCTGGAGCCTCAAGCAGATACAGTAAAGAGTCCCAGGCTACATGGGTCTCACTTCTTTTTGACTCTACACCCCCCTGATTTTTTTTTTCCAGTTTCAAATTTGTAGTTTTCAGCTCAACCAATGAATGCTGACTCAAGTGACATCAGCTGAGAGGATTTTTCAGATTTCATACGACTCTCTCTGGAGTCACAAAGCCAAGACTGTAAACAGACATTGATGTGTAGTTTCCCTTTTACTACAAAATCATTGCCGCTCAAGCCTGACCATAAAGCTCCCTAAGGGAATACATCATCTCTAAAATCTGTTCTTTACTTCTGGACCCTCCTACTGCTCCCTCTCTGCATTTTACCAACCCACCCACCTCTTGTAACCATCAGTAAATAAAGGGGCCATAGATGTCCGAAGCAATCACTGCCAGGCTTGGCCCACAGGCTCTGTTCAATTGCACAAACTATAACATTCACATGAAAGCACTTCCACACATTTAATACCTGCAATCATTCGCTCAGACAGTGTTGTGGCTCTGCTTCACAATAGTACTGTGCATGTGTGCGCGCGTGTGCATGCATGCATGTGAAAGAGATTTTTCATCCGTCTGTCCTTTTGTTGAAAGGTTGGATTTTTTTAGTCCACATCGGTGTGTGAATTTGATTGACTGTGGTAATGTGCCAGGTGGGCTATTTCACAGGCTTTGTGTTATTCACACAGATAGACAGACACACACACACATAAACACACATGACAGTCCATTGTGTATCAACCCCTAACTATCCTCTTCATCTCCTTCCCTACAGGACCTGGGCTGTGAGATGTGAAAACAGTCAGGCAGCTCTTGAGGAGCTACTGCTCTGAACAAAATGTTTTGACATGCAGAGAGCATGAAAAACTGCAGATCACAAGAGGAACATAAACGAGACCCAGCAAAAAACATCCTGTCAGTGCCAGCTGCCCACTGTCATAAACCACAAAGTATAACGCTTCAAAACTGTTTCTGCCTGTGATAGGAGACATTTTATACCGGTCACGTTACACTGACAGATAAACAAACAATCTTCTGTCCTGAAAAATTACATCATGTCTGTGTTTTGTAGATGTCTCTTTTTGTCTCTTCCATGGTTTTATATATAGTTTACACAACATGTGCAGCATTTTGTCAGTGTACAAGTATTTTAGCCCAGGTCCGTGCACCTTACGCGGTTTTGTGAGAAACCTTAAGTCAAGATTGAAAGTGTTTCACATCACAATCACATACTTTACTATGGCACAAAATGTGGTAAACACCCAAATGTTATCCCCACAATACACCAGCCACCATGGTGAATGACCCTTATTGTGCAAGACTCTTGTCACAAGTATGCTATGCAATACTGGTACAACATTAAATGTCAGCTATACTTTGTATATACACATTAAGCCAGTCACTCATACTTACCCTGTGTGTCGTCATTGTGCTCAGTGGCCTGCACGGCCTTGCGGATTTGCATGCGGATAATGTCGATTTTGGTTTTACTGTCCTGCAGCATCTGCTGGGCCGTCTGCAGCATCTTCTTATCCTGATTAAAACAGGTTGAAGCCACTCAGCAAGGCATGTGACTGGACATGACAAAGCCATACATCATTATACCAGAGAAGTGTTCGTGAATGACAAAGCAGTGGTGCTGTCACTCAGTTTAGGGTTTTCAAAAACACGCAGTGATGAGTAAGAAGTAAGAGCATTTTGTATTTTTCCCATGATGATTTATTGAATGGCACTTAAATGTTTCTTTAAGGTCTTTCAGCAGTGAAACACAAAAAGGAAGGACAGATGTGACACCAAGGTCAAGTGATAAGGTGAAAACAGACACTGCATTAAAAAAAAAGGGAAGTGGGGGGTGAGATATGGTGTGCGTACAGTGGAAGGTTACTTGTATGTCACAGGTTATATGCATTTAGAGATCAGTATCTGAGTCAGCAGATTGCAAGATTGTGGGTTGTGAAGGTGCAGACACAAATATAGACACACTGGGTTGTCAGCCAGCTGGGGGAGGGGAATAATGTGTGTATCCTGTACCCTTCAAAATATTATGCATGTAGTTTAATCAGTAGTGTCCTACACTTTGTCTGGTTGTGCTGCACTCCGGGGTGTGTATGTGCATGTGTGGGTAGAGATGATGTCCTTTACCTTGGTGGATCCATTGGAGTAGATGGGAATCATGTTCTCAACTCCCTGTTTGACTTTAAGCTCAATGTTGAGCTGTCTCTCCAGGGCAGCGATGCGTTCCTTGTGGGCTGACGTTCGGCTCTCTGCCCCAGGGGACTGAGGACACTCATCTGTGGAGGAAAAGAAAAAGGTTAGAGATGATATAAAAAGGAGCAGGATGAGGGTTCACATGCTGTGCTCCAAAATGAAAATTCTCTTGAGGGTATTTCATGTAATGCCAAATAATATTTTTCTGACAGCAGAATATAATATAAGGTTAAAATCCTGAATCATGGGAGCAGTGTGGACGACCCTTGTCATGGTTGTTTGTCTGTATCATTAGAGACTGAATACAGCATTTAACAGTTGGCAAGTTTGAAGTAAGTCTTTGGTTTCTCCAAATGACGTCCCACCCATATGGAACACGGAAAACAAGTCATCAGGTCATCCTATTTTTTCCAGTAGTCAGAGAAAGCCCCTGTTCATCAACAATCTAAATTTATCATTCTACTATTTTTGAAGTAACTTAACAAATATGTGAACAATTTTAATAGCAACAACTGTAAAGTATCTGCCTTATTTCATGCTACAGCATAGGGAGTTTTATTTGTTTAAACAAAAAAAAATAAATAAAAAATTGACACACTTTCAACACACAGAAGGAAAAATATGTAGACCAGAGGAGGATTTCTTGCCCCTAGCATACTGATACCTGGCTTTTAATAGCCTGGTGTGGTCAGCAAAGGCTAGATCAGCATTTCAAGCCCTTTCTTGTACTCCCTACTCCCGACATCTCACTGGGACAGAGCACCTTTACCACAAAGCTCTTAAATAATAACGTCCAGTAAAAAGTACATATTTCAGAATAACTTCAGAAATAAATTCAAATGAACCGATAATAATGATAAGAACATATAAATAAATTGTAAATTGAAAACATTAAACAAACAAGAAAAAAAACTTTCTAATAATAGGCAATAATCCTGAAATAAACACAAACAAAATGCACACTGTGTACTATTCTTGGCACCTGTTTACTTGACTAAATTTAAATTGGTTCCTTGAAAAGATGGTACTTAAAATTCAATTAGTTTGACAATACTGTAAATCATAATAATTGAATACTGCCACAGAGCAGCTGTGCTCATGAATATGAAACTTCCTCTGAGGCAAAGAGAGAAAAGGCACATGGTTCAGTGCAGCAGTTACAGTCTCTGACATACAACATACCTTTATTCTCCTCGCCTCCTTTTACCACGATGTGAGCATCCAGTTCCTGCAGCTGAGCATGCAGGTCTTCCAGCCTGCGGTTGGAAGACCGGAGCTGACTGTCCACCTGTAGACAAAGACGCTGCATGAAGCCCTTCTTTTGGTTTCTTTGGTGAGATTATCTTACAGTGCTACATCTCGTTCTCTGTATGAAAACATCACTGTACCAGCTTGGCAATAAATAATGAAACCTCAGACAGTCCGCAAAACAAGAGAACATAAGAGGCAAGAGACATCAGGCGTTTTGCCTTTGATCTGTTTCAACAAGAACAAACTAAGCTTTAAACACTTCTCTTGAAATACCAGCAAATCCATTTAATACTTTAAATCAGTTCTTATTAAGCTTTTCAACAGTTCTTCCCATCCTGACGTTGGCTCTCTGTCTCTTGTTTAAGGTGATTAATGTAGGCAAGTAACTTAAGCTCCAAGTTAATAAAAAATAATGTTGGCATCTTTCTGTATTAAGTTACTCTAACCAAACCAACTTTGTCTTACCATTGAACAATTCTGATTGTTCAACAGTTAGATAGATTAGATTAACAGTTAGATGCCAATACAGTATTAGAGCCTCCTGTCTATAAAACAAGACAAGGTCAGTATATATGGCTGGACCACATAAGGTCAGTGTGTGAAACTGTTGATTTATTTGTTGTTTTCACTGACATCATTACACAGATCTGCTTCTCTCCCACTGCCTGTCCTCACATTTACTGTAATCTAATACAACTTAATTCCCAGTTAAGATATTGATATGTTTTTGTTTCTATTTTCAGAAATCAGAGCAAGTTTGAGACATTAAATGAAATGTGGCCCATTAACACTACATAATAACTTTCAAGCTGCTGCTTTGCTCTTCCACAGTCCTCATTTTATAAGAAGCAGCACTGTCATACAAAATCACCCAACACATACGTTACAGAAAAAGACTGTGCTGTATGTCCTTGTTAAATGATCACTAGGATAGAAAGAAAGTTAGAAGCGTTGGAATATCATTAGATTTCATCTCAGCACAGTGCAGAGACTCAGTCTGGGTAATAAACTACTGTCCTGCCACTCTGCAGCTCAATGGACAGAGTAGACATGAGAGGGCATTACTGGTGACTCTAGTTCTCCTCTAGTTTCAAGGTTTAGTTCCTAGATTTTAAGTTCCTAAATCTTGTGGGAAGTTGGCAACACTGCAGGCTGTGTCCACTACC
>OMNW01011147.1:6726-23089 GCA_900303245.1 Selene dorsalis
GGAGAGGAGTGCACCGGAGGAGAGAGGTGCGGCGTGTGTAATGACGCTTTAAGGACACACCTGAAAAACTGGTACAGTTCGCTGGAAAGACCAAAACATGAGGAAATGCAGAGATAAAAGAACTTTTTGCTGTGGCAGGTATTAACTCAATACCTGCAGCTATATGTGTGCAAAGCTTTGCCAGGTAAGACTTGCCTTTAAAACGTGCTAAATAAAGACTCAAAAACAGCCGCTGCAATCAGTTTCATGTTCGGTGCCTGCGTTAAATAAATCTTTTTGCATCTACTCCTCCCAATATTTTGCATGTTCTGGCAGAAACACCCATATTCATCAAGGCAAATATGCTAAATGGATTGTGCGTGTTATTTTCCCCGTTTGAGAGACCAATCCTCGGTGCAACCGGTTAGTAGATCAGCTTCAACATGTGTTTGCTCGTGCAATCGGGTTTGCACATGTTTTTACACACACAAACCTTTAGCAAATCAGGCCCTTAGTCTCACCTCCTGCAAACCAAAGTGACTCAGTACTTTGGTACCAGTGCCAGTGGTTGTTACAGGGGTGCAGTAAACATATGAATAAATAACCAGAAATGAAAGTAGGATTTCAAATAATGCAGAAATAATGAGAGTAAAAGAACAAACCAATACATTAACAGAGAAGGTAAGATAGAATTAATCATAAATATGTAGCCAGGTTTGCTTTTAAAAATGTGGGTAATATGTTGGTCTGTAGTAATAAATTACAGAATCACAGTGGGATGACAGTGTATGAAGAGGCTGAGTCGGCCTGCCGCATCTGGTCACACACAGACACACAATGTTGTATCTCTCCTGCAGATCGAGGCGGGCCAGTACTGCACTTTCGTGATCTCCTCTGACGGCTCGGTCCGGGCCTGCGGGAAGGGCAGCTACGGCCGCCTGGGCCTCGGTGACTCCAACAACCAGTCAATGCTCAAGAAGCTGACCTTTGAACCCCACCGTGCCATCAAGAAGGTGTCGTCATCCAAGGGCTCAGATGGCCACACGCTGGCCTTCACTACCGAGGGTGAGGTGTTCAGCTGGGGTGACGGTGATTATGGCAAACTGGGTCACGGGAACAGCTCAACACAGAAATACCCTAAACTTATCCAAGGGCCACTGCAGGGGAAGGTAGGGTTTCATACAGCACTCAAGCTTGACACATGGTTTTCACATTTCAGCTCTTAAAGCCAGAGCATCAGCCTGTTTATACTGTTTGCTTCTGGCTCTGAGCTCCTTTCTGCTGTGCCTGTAATTTTGAAAATGTATGATGGGAAATTCTTTCTGCTTGTGTATTGACTGGCATAACAGAATGTGGTGATGTGTGTGGCTTTTCTTTTTGCATCAGGTGGTGGTGTGTGTGTCTGCTGGCTACAGACACAGTGCTGCAGTCAGCGAGGACGGAGAGCTGTACACATGGGGTGAAGGAGATTTTGGAAGATTAGGTAAGTTTCAGAGCATAACATGGAGATGTTCTCTTGAAGTACGCCTGACTTTAAATATTGGCCATGTGCTGTTTTGCTCATTGTCTTAATTGTGGGGAGTGAAAACTTCTCTGCAGATAATGACAGGTGACATTATGACAAAAATGGAAATGAAGGTAATTTATGGTGGATTTAGATGGTTTCAGTGTGATATAGTCCAACAACTTTACAACTTTGCAGAAATGTTGGTCTGCAGTGTATAAATTAGGGATTGGCAGGGTTTTGATTCGTTGTGTCATTTTACTGATCCTGGGTAAAAAGCCATGTTTACCTGATTCAGCATTGTCTATTGGCTGGTCAGTAATTTTTTAATTTTGGCTCTGGCCTGTTTATGTATGCAACAGTGGCACTTCTATACTAAAAAATAGAGTTGTTCCCAACAAAGAATTTTCCAGATTTACTAGATTTTGCATTTAGTCAATTAATCGTCGAATCATGTTGATTTTCCTTAATTGATTCATGATCTCATTTGCGTCTTTTTCCTCTCCAGAGGAAAGAGCAGGTTTTCCCTCCCTATCTAAGGCCGAGGCGGGTCGCCTGGGTGATTTTGGCCGCCGCCTTGGTTAAAGCGTGTGTACATGGGAGCTGTTCAGATGTAGCGTCTTATGCGCATCATTTGCGCTCAGAACCCAAAGCGATGCCGTAGCAGTGGGCATTCGGTGCAACGCGCTTGTTTTTTCATGCACATCCGAACCTGGCCCGTTCTCCTTCGGCCTGTGTCTCTCTGAATGTTTCCTACTGCCCTGTTTGAAAGGCAAAGGAAAGCTGTATGTGGCCGTATGGTGGGTAAGTCCCATCATTGTGTGGCCATGATATGCGCATCAGTGCTTGTATAGCCGGTTCAGGGGTCGAGTGTCACAGCACAATGGATAGAGCTGTTTTTTGTATGTACAGGGTGTATGTGCATGTGTATGCAGATACTGCACAACAGATGGACAGAGAACGCCTCACTCAGTTGAATCTTGTAATTTACACTTTCGACCCGAATTCAATTTTCCCTCCATTGAAGGGAAATGACATGAGTGAGGAGAGTGAGAGAGAGACAGACGGCTCCTTCATGACCCAGGACCTTTTCTCTCTCTAATCGTTTTTTCAAATCACATTTTGTGACAATGTGGCGGCCAGATTGGCTGTCGAATCCGACTTCTCTGAATTGAATCAATGACTATTTGGTAGTCACTGGAAGGAAGTAAATCATTTGGGGATGATAACGTGATACCCAATCAGTGGTTTCCTGCTACTCAGAATGTAGTGCCCTTGACACAACAGAAACAATTGCTAATGTGCAGAATGACGGAATATTCTTTATTTTACTGAAAATACTTAAGTCTTATACCTCCTGTGGGTTACATGCTCTGAATGTTGTGGCTCTGATGGAAGCCCTCGCATAGTTGAACAAATTATACTATTTATACTCCCTGGTTTAGGTTTCCATCGGGTTCAGACTAATGACTTTGGATCAGTAGGACGTAAATCACAGTGATACACAGCTGAGCCGAGACATTTGCTCACTGATGAAGTGGTAGTCATCACTGACTAACCCTAGATGTGGCTGCAGATGTGGTTACAATGTCTTAGCTCCTCAGTGTATGTTATCTGGTTTAATCAGTTTCATGTACTGTGTATGGCCCAAAATTACAAATCTGCTCCACAAGGATTTATAATGTGTTGAATGTAGGATACCCTACCCCTAACACTCTCTATATAATTTGAAGCATAATTGACATCCATAGCACACTGACACAGACTGAATGAATAGATAAAGTACCTGAGTAGCAATGATCTGGAAGTGAGTGTGGTAAAGTCTTTAAAGAGAGTAGATCATTGTTTGTTGAATTCTGACATGTTGCTGTTGTGCAAATTTACATGGAAAACAAGTTCAGGTGTGTTGACACACACCACATGCCGGTGGGTGTGTTGACCTTTTGACCATTGACAAGCCTTTCAGTGTTGTATTTTCTATAATTTCTGACTGTTTTGTTTTTCTTTGGTCGCCTCTGCACAGGTCATGGTGACAGCAACAGCCGAAACATTCCTACCCTAGTTAAAGACATAAGCAACGTGGGAGAAGTGTCGTGTGGTAGCTCCCATACCATCGCTCTGTCAAAGGATGGAAGGACTGTGTGGTCCTTCGGAGGAGGGGACAACGGTGTGTGCTTGCTCTGCAGTCACAACGGGGTCAAGATGTTTTTCTGTTCTTGCTCAAATGCCATGATACTGTCTATAAAGTAGTCATGTGTTTCCCTGCAGGAAAACTTGGCCATGGTGACACTAATCGAGTCTATAAGCCAAAAGTGGTGGAGGCCCTGCAGGGGATGTTCATCAGGAAAGTGTGTGCAGGCAGCCAGTCGTCTCTCGCCTTAACCTCCACTGGACAGGTAGGATATCATTCCTGTGTTGTTGACCAAGAATAAAAGCTGTGGTTTGCTTTCAGACATTTGTCTCAAAGCAGGAATTTCCTGCTGCTGTTCATGTGTTCCTACTGACAGCTGTTTGGAGATCCACAGTGATGTATATTAGGGTCAGGACTTGTTGTCTGGCGGCTCCCTTTTCATGGCTTTGTCTCAAAGATGTGACCTCACTGTTCCCTTGAACAAAGATTCAATGCTTTGAGTAGCAGAAAGGTGATTCATGTCATTTGTTTTTAGGTTTACGCTTGGGGCTGTGGGGCCTGCCTGGGCTGTGGTTCCTCTGAGGCCACAGCTCTCAGACCCAAACTAATCGAGGAGCTGGCTACCACCAGGGTGGTGGACATCTCCATTGGGGACAGTCACTGCTTGGCCCTGTCACATGGTATTTGTGTCTTTTTTTGTTTCTCCCTCCTCCTCTTTTCTCTGTTGATGTTTTACTATGAACTCATTTAGAGTACATGTGAAATCCTCCACTGCCTCTGTCAGTCACAGTCTGAATACTACTCTGCTGACATAGCAAGATTATGCACTTGTTAAACTTGTGACAGAAGTGTTGCAAGCGATGTGATGTATTAGCAAATACGTAGACCAAATTTGTTTAAGCTCATACGCAAACTCAGCTCAGCAGCTTTAGGACATTTTCAGCTCAGTGCAACCAACCCATGATTATCTAGTGTTTTCATGTACAGTGTGAATTATCTTCTTAGCCATATATAAAATCATAATACTTGTTTTTAACTCAACCACCATCTAGACAATGAGGTGTACGCTTGGGGTAACAACTCCATGGGCCAGTGTGGCCAGGGGAACTCTACGGGGCCCATCACTAAGCCCAAGAAGGTGGTTGGCCTGGACGGAGTTGCCATTCAGCAGATCTCAGCCGGCACTTCTCACAGCCTGGCGTGGACGGCCCTGCCCAGGGACAGGTCAGCTACCAGCACAGCAAACACACAGAGGGGACAGCAGGTAACACTGTCCAAAACTAAGATTTAGCAGGAAATCCAGGATCTTCACGTGGTGGGAGGAGGTGGAGGCGAGTGTGCTGATGTCACCACATCCCGGGTCTTCTGTGGTTAATGGAGATTGTGTAATATGAGGCAAAGTTCACTAACAGTGTGTGAAATGCACTGCAACTTTGTTACAGCTGGAGGGAGCAGGCTGTGATAATATCACATGCACACACACACGCATTCATGTTTTATGTCAGGCATAAAATGACAATAGTTGACTTTGTACATATATGTGTTTATTATTGTTTTATTATTTGCTTACAGAATCAATCCAAAACTAATTTAGTCTTGTGCACTTATGATGTAAAGGAAACTGAGCTGTACCATCACGAGTTCAAGAGAGACATGACCATAAGACTGGACAAAGAGATTTTAAAGATGATGGAAGTCTCTGAGGAAAGGTTATTGTGTTAGGTTAGGTAACGTAATGTAATGGCCACGCAGACCACTGCTGTTTACAGCGCTGCCTCCACTTTTACCTCTTTCTTGAGAATCACCATCACTGTTTTTGTTGTTAAATCCAGGAGTCTGATCTGTTTTCTAGTGGACTTGTTGCTCCACATCCACGATAATGTAAATCACGCATGGAAGTGACAATGAGGGATGCACTGTAATGAGGGATGCACTGTTTGAAATGAACAAATCCATTTTCATGCCTAGAGGCAGTATAAAGGAGGGGTACTCACTCAACTGGAAAATGTAGAATCCAGTATTATTTTTATCTTGAACAAGGCTAGATATGTACTTGGTTGGCCATTGTTTAATTATTAATTAGTAGTTAAACATGGCTGTACGTTAACGCTACGAAACCAAACACAAAATAAACTGTCTCCCATATCACAGGCGCAGAGCTTTCTACAGCTGAACTACCTGCATTGTCATGGTCTTTTCTATGGCAGACAGCTGGGGACAAAAGGGCTTATTGTGATTAAAATGTGTTATGCTGACTGACTACACTGACTATGACCGAGCAGTCTGGACTGTCAAAGTGTAATGTGCTTTTTTTGTTGGGGTATTGGCTAGTAAAGCACCTATCAGCTCTTTCCTACTCCAATTTACCATCATTATATTGCCATTTAAAAATTCACTCTGAGTTGACATCTGCAAGGGAGAAAAAGTCTGGAGTCTCAGTCTCGGTTGCATAGATTTTTCTTTAATCTTCCTTTCAGTCCCCCAGCATTATAAAAACACAATATTACATTGATACAGATCCCCTTTTATGGACACATTGTCCATTTAGATGACAAAATGTTCCCATAAATGCAGGCAGTTTTGCTGTGAGTGGTTTTATAGTCTTCATATTTAGAGGCCAGGCAGCCAGTAGTATTCTTCTTCCTGGGAAATCCTACTTCCCATACATGAAAAATCACCAAACTTTGCACAAAGGCCCAGTCCCATGCCAGATTTGCTCAACTCCAAGCCCATGTCAATATTCCTCATGGGGGGTGGGGGGACCACAGCAAGTGTCTAAATTTAAAAACTTCTTTAAAAAATTCCTATGCCTATTTTGTCTCTTATTGCCCAAATTGCCTAAATTTGTCTAAAATTGCCTGCCCCAACCATTGCTGTGAAGCAGCTTCAGTTGGTCTTGATTCCTTTCATCTCTTCACCACATGAGAACTTGTTATTTTTTACCCTCTATGACTCTCCAGACAAGTGGTGGCCTGGCACAGACCATACTGTGTTGACCTTGAAGAAAGCACCTTCTCACACTTGCGCTCCTTCCTTGAGCGCTACTGTGATGGCATCAACAGTGAAGTTCCTCCCCTTCCCTTCCCCTCTTCCAGGTAAGTGCACCCAGCATGCAAAGGAAAGAAAGTGGAGTTGTTTTTTTACCTTATCTATTTCAATCAATTTAAATTTCTTGTATGTGCTTCTTCTGTAAGTGTCTCTCACCAGTGCATGTGTGTAAAGTTGTAATATGGACTGCTAGAGAACAGATTTGGAATATGTCTTAAGCTAAATTTTGAATAATTGGTTTCATGTATTTGTAGGGAGCACCATAACTTCCTGAAGCTGTGCCTTCGGCTTTTGTCCAATCATCTGGCTCTGGCTCTGGCTGGGGGAGTGGCAACCAGTATCTTAGGTCGGCAGGCCAGGCCACTGAGGAACCTGCTCTTCAGGCTGATGGACTCCTCTGTACCAGATGAGATTCAGGAGGTAAGACAGAAGTAACATACAGACAGGTTTTTACAAACAATCATGTAAAACCTCTTCAGTTTGAAAAGTTTGAACTAGAACATTTTTTTCTCAAGTTATTATATTCAAAAACAGATTCATTTTGTCACGACCTGGCTCAAGGCCATGACAAAAAGATGAGGAGGACACTGAACTAAAATGATTATTTATAACAAAAAGTACTCAAATGAAAACTGCAAATATGTGACATGTAAGTCAGTAGTTAAGTTGTGTATGGTGTTGCGTATAGGTGCTGTAAAAACAGAAAACAAAATGCACATAGCTGTGGTGATCCTCCATGTCTGAGAGAGAGAGAGAGCAATGTGGAGACTGGGCTTATGTAACCTAAGCTCACACAACCCAGGTGTGTTGCAACTAATGGGAAGAGGAGACAAATTATTCAAATACTCTCAGATTAATATAATTAAACCAAGGAACCATCACACTCACCTTTTTTTCAGCTATAAATACATAGAAACATCTTTTTGTTGTGACAAAGTACATTTCAGAATTTCTCGTCTGCAGTTGGACATCTATACAAATCATGGTAATCATTTCCTGAGAAGCACCTAAAGATCACACAGTTACTCTGCTTTTAATTCCTCCCTTCTCCTCTCTTCTCCTCTCCTCATTGTCAACAGGTTTTAAAGCCTGTAAATATGTAGCTCTTCATCACATCATATGACTCAAGTTTGTCCCAACAGGCGGTGATTGAGACGCTGTCTGTGGGGGCGACCATGCTGCTGCCTCCACTGAGAGAGAGGATGGAGCTTCTTCACTCCTTACTGCCTCAGGGCCCTGACAGATGGGAGAGCCTCTCTAAAGGACAGGTACCGTCTGCTGTCCAGTGCACTGACAGCGTTTTCATCCTGTTCTGTGAAATGTTGATTTAAAATCAACACTTGTCACAGCTGATCACAGCCCCCAGTTTCAGAGCTAGGGAGGATATATGTACAGACCTGTTGACAGGAAATGTTTGGTCAGTAATGGATGATCGATGCAGCTTTTACACCGTGATCTCAGGGTCACTTTGTTTGGTTGGTTGTATGGGCAGCATAAAAGGCCGTGGTTCGCTTTCTTTAAGTGGTCCCTTTCAGCTACAACTTTACTGACAAAGACGCCTGAAGTATGGGACTCTGTGTTCCCAGCAGGCCTGCTTGGTAGTCAGGCACTAAAGCTTTCCATTGAACTCGTCAATGGAAGTTGCTGCTGCAGAAGAAGCAGTTTAAAGTGTTAATTGTTTTAGACTGAGATTTCCAGAGAGAGGAAACTGAAAGCATGGCTGTAGTGAAACATTGTGTGGAACATTTTTGGAAATATTGTAAGCTGTTCTTGATGAGCAAATGCTAGAGCTGAGCAACATTAAGTCTTCACACCACATTTAATTTATGATTTTAATCATTTTTTCTCTCTTAAAAACTGCTAATGTTAGTAGTAGGCCACAGGCTTCTCCCACTGAGCTCCTGCATCTGTCTGGTGCTGAATAAATGAGTTGTGCTGCTGCTTTTATTCTCCACAGACCTCTACACACTTTTCAGTGACAGTGGTTTTATCTAGATCTGATACTGAAACCCCACAAACCACTTCCAGATGCTGATCACTTCACTCATGCTGACATGTTGATGTTTCAAACAAAGCATACATTCAAATCATTACATTAAACTGGTTTATTGGCCAGCTCTAGGGAACAGCACAGTCATGTCTGTTTGGTAAATATGATGCTGCAGGCAGCAGCTAGAAGTTAGCTCATCATAAAAACTGGAAAAAGCTCATCTGGCTCAAGCCAACTCTATTTATATGATTCAAATAAACAAACAACAGAGGTTCTTTTCGGGCACTTGTCAGAAAGATCATTATTACACTGATTTCTGTTTGTTGCATAGGTTCCTCTTTTTTTGTATCTAACCATTTACATGTTAGCTAATTTTCACAAAGTTAACTTGCTATACCTCTAGCATGTAACTCATGGCTATGATGATCAGGATTAGAATAATGGTCCCTCCCCCTGAATAAAATAGAAATATGTGAAGATATGCGCCGAATTTCAAAAATTGTGTAATTGATGAGTACAGATAATGCACTGTCTGCTGACTGGGGTAAATTCAGGGACCTCTCTATTGGCTCTGAATGTCAGACACTGTAGGACAAGTAGTTGTTTCCTGTGGCACTCTGCGGTGGGATTAGGCTTTTACTAAAATATAATGAGAACATTGAACCACTCCTCAGTTAGACAAGTTGCTGTTCATCAGTTAAAATCAATAAATGGCAAAAAACCAAAAAAACCCCAAAACTCTTTACTGAGAAATATAACGAAATCATTGTTTCGTGGTTCATGAAATAAATTCCTACCATCAAGGAAAATAAGAAAACACAGAAATGTCATTAGCTGTTGCAAAAATGTGGGAGGTTTGTGATGACCCCGAACTGAAGCCAACTTTTCTTCTTGCACAAACTTGTTGACTCTGGCCTCGCGAAACAAACATCTGGTGACTGGCCCAGTGTTGTCCTCACCATGAACCCACTGTACCAACATGTTTTCTATCACGTAGTGTCGATTTGAACTGTGCGTATGTGTGTTTGCGTCACAGAGGATGCAACTCGACATCATCCTGACCAGCCTCCAAGACCACACCCATGTGGCGTCGCTCCTGGGCTACAGCTCTCCCACTGATGGCCCTGAGGTGCTTTCATCAGGCTCCGGCTTTACAGCATCTCCTGACCCTACGTACAGCACCACAGCGGGCCATCCTGACACCCACCTGGCTGAGATCCTCATGAAGACACTGCTCAGGAACTTGGGCTTTTACACTGTGAGTTTGGTTGCTGTTATTGATTTTAAAATGTGCACTATTCAATAATAAATCCTTATATATGGCATCGATCTCTTAAGAACTGATAAAGGGAGACATCACTTAGGAAAGAAGTCAACATATAGAGCTCAGTCGTTTCGCTGGAGAGCCAGAGCAGAGCATGAGTCAAGTCTTATCCTTTATGTTTACCTGCCTGCTCGCTTCCTGGCTCTGCAGTGGCTTGGCTCCTGTGCCTTGCTCCCCAAAGACGACGTCTCATTGATTGTCGCACAAAGGCTGGTTTCCAGTGTGTGTGATTATGCAAGCCTGAGCAGGGACTGGTGATTAGGCTGCAGAGCTCGCCACATTTGAGTCACTGCATTAAGTCTATTTTTATTCCTCCTCCCCAGCGAGCAACAATCAGAACTGGAGGCAGATTGTTTTCAGGCTGTCCATCTGTCCTATTCTTGGGGACGTGACATCCCAATAACTTCTTGATGTAACTTCTTCAGATTTTGCACAAATTTTGGCAGCTAAATGTCAAAGGTCACATGCGTGGGTTCGATTAGATTTTGGTGGTCAAAGGTCAAGCTCAAGATGACCTGACTTCACATAGCAGTTATGACAAAATCTGACACAAATGGTTAATATCTGAAATGATCCTGGATAAACATGGATGTACACTGAAACTAATCTGATTTGAGGAGGTGATTCTAGTTTCTTTCTCCCTTTCCTCTGGCTTTGTCTCAAAGCAGTTGATTGTGAAATGAATGGATACCAAGAATGCAGATTATAAAAGCTTGGTGCAGGACAAGCAGGGATTCTGTGCAGCTCAAAAGAATACTCTAATTTGTAGCCCTTTAATTAGTTCAGACTCAGGTTCAGAAGAAACAACATATATATCCCTCTTTCCTGATTTTGACACAACAAAATTTTATCACAACTTGCTGAAAACACACACACTAACTCTGGACTCAGTTCCCTTTGGCTTTAAAACACTTGTAACTGTTTCAATAATTGTGTTTGGATTCACGAATTAACCCTGGAGGTAGATCTCATGTCTGTGATACCAGTGAACCTGTACTTGTTCATGCCTGATGTTTGTGTGTGTTATACAGGATCAGGCGTTTGGGGAGCTGGAGAAGAACAGCGATAAACTGCAGCGGGGCATGTCGTCATCTGACAGCAGCCAGCCAGCTCACCTCCACCAGCTGCTCTGCTCCCTGCAGAAGCAGCTGTTAGCGTATTGCCACATTAACTCTGTTACTGAGGTATAGACCCTTCACTCTCCCTTTTGTGTTTTCTGCTCTGTAAATGTGGGGAAATGGGGCAACTGCACAATCAAGGAGTCTTCGTGCATCAGTTTCTCACTCATGTGCCGCTAGGACCATGTGACTAATGGGATTACATCATAATGTAAGACTTGAAAGGCAGATGCCCCATGATGCAGAACTTGATTGAATTACTCACTTGTTGGTACATATAATTTCAGAACTCACATGGTGTAATATTTGCACTACAATCCCTTTAAAGGAATTACAAATTATGTTTTTTTTTTTAGTTTTCCTATAATAAGTTTCATTCAGCCAAGGAATGTGACAGAAATAATGTGTGCATGCTTCTAAATAATGAATAAATAAAAAAATATGGTCTGAAACAAAGAGAATTAGCACAACTGAGATGAGCGTGTCCAATATTAGTGGTTTTCTAACTTAATTTTCTTTTTCAGATTCTAGACCCTCTCTTAATTTCCTCTTTCACTCATTTATTCCTTAAATACAGGAAACAGTTGGGTTGTAAGCTTGACATCATAAGAGGTTTTCATGCACGAAACAGAGTGACTCCTAGTCTCATGACTTTTCCACAGTTTCTGTGGCCGTGCTCTGTGTTTGTTTATGTTAAATATATTTAATTTTCTCTGACAGCAATTACTATCTTAAGGCCACACACCACAGACCTGTGACTTAAAACAAGTTGCAAAAGCATATAATAAATGAAAATATTGTGATCTCTCTGTCTTTGTGTAGAATTCCAGCAGTGTGGCTTTACTCCACAAGCATCTGCAGCTCCTGCTGCCTCATGCCACAGATATCTTCTCCCGCTCAGCCACTCTGATCAAGGAGAGCTCCTGGAATGGTAGCATACAAGAAAAGCTACAAGGTGAAGATCCGCTGCTAGTTTCACCTTTGCCTCGCGTTTACTTTCCTGAAATGCTTTCATTATCTCTTTTTCCATATTGATCTTTCATAGAATCTTGGGTTCACTTTTTCACACATTTCCTCATGCAACTGATTAAATGTCAATAACTGTTGGTCATTGTGTGAAAAAGTAATGAAACATGTTCCTTTAAATAAATCGTATTGAATGAAACAATAGAAACAAAACAAATTTTGGTGAGGTTAATTATTTTTATTCTAACCTTTATAAGTATATTCACAAAGCTAAGTAATAGGAATAAAAAGCATCTTATTACCCCTCATCCATATTTGATTTTCTGATCCAAATCTCCCAATAATCTAAAATAATCTTACACATGTCATTGTGATTCATTCTGTTGTCACTAACACTAAAATGTAAATCTTGTCTCCGTCATCATCTCCAGATGTGATCTACGTCTCAGCAGCTGGCAGTATGTTGTGCCAGATAATCAACTCTTTGCTGCTGCTGCCCGTGTCGGTGGCGAGGCCTCTGCTGAGCCACCTGTTGGACCTGCTCCCTCCTCTGGACCGCCTCAACAGGCTGCTGCCTGCAGCGTCTCCTCTGGAGGATCAGGAGCTGCAGTGGCCTCTTCATGGTGAGTTCAAAACAACCAACTTTACAAACTTTTGTTTTGTCCTGTCTGTTGTCCAGTCTGTATTGGTAACATACAGTTTCTCCCCTATGGGAGTGATGAAGTATTTTGTGTTGTAAGGTATCGTATGGTTCTACGCCTCGGTATGTAGTGTCATGTTGTGTTTTATTTGTTTGAGGGTCTATTCACTGCTGTGCACACTAAATCTTTGACAGTTCATTTGCTGTTATATCATTAGCCTCTGATCTAACACTTGGGTGGAGTGTGTGTGTGTGTCAGTTAAAAGTAAATTCAAGGACAATATAGAAGGTTTGAGCTTATATTTCCCACCATATGCAGCAACTTAATAATGTGTATACTATATACATTATAGGCAGTTTGGTGGTACAGTGATTAGTGCTCTTAACTCTCAACAAGAACCACCTATATTTGGGCTGAGCTGCAACAAGATACTTTGTTTTGAATATGTACTGTGAATTCTGCACAGAATATCTAATCATATAAGTGAATTTGCTTCAAAGCTGCTGTGTGTAGTATATATGTTTGATCTGTGATACACTGGTTAGTTTTGACCTAAAGGCTTCATGTGTGAACACATGTCATTCAAGTCACTGGATTAGTATTTTTGTAGATAAAAAAAACATGTCTTAGACTTTGTCAAGGTTAATGGTCTCACTGTTAAACATGTCTGCCGTTGTGGACCAGCTGCAGGGCTCTCAACACCATCATTGATCTTTATGTTTCTGGAATCAGTGGGATGTCCTATATGCTGTCCCATTTTCTTACAGGTACCTCTGACTTTGCTGAGCCAGCCTCAGGAATGACCCTGCCACAGCCAGCGCTGTCCTGGGTGTGGCTTGTGGACCTGGAGAGGACAGTCGCACTGCTGGTTGGCCGTTGCCTTGGTGGGATGTTGCAGGGAGCTCCTACCTCTATGGAGGAACAAGACACGGCTTACTGGCTTAAAACGCCACTCTTCAGCAACGGCCTGGAGATGGACATCCCACAGCTTGGTAAGGAGGGGACAAATATGATGTAATTGAGTTCTGCTTTTTAAAGGTAGAGACTTTAGGTTTGTTCATTGCAGTTTGTAAACACAACATTGAAACCGGGCCCCTCCTCTCGGGCTGCTGTCCCAGACAGCAGCTGCTGCTGCAGTTGTCAGGACAGCGAAGAAAAGGAAATACAATCAGAGTGAAGCGCTGGCTGTGGCTGACAACGGGAGCCTCGAGGGATATGCTGCGACAAGTAGGAGGGCCGTCACGGTGACCACGTGATGGAAGCAGGTGCTAGCGGTGACAAGATAGTGGGTGTTAGTGATGAGCTAGCGGGTGTTAGTGTTGGTGGCTAGTATCCACCGGTAACACCTGCCACCGCGGGGGGGGCCAGCACTTGTGGCGGCTAGCAGGGCTTATAGGTGATGATTAAGCAGGATTTCCTTTTTTGTATGTCTTTATTTTGGTTTTTAGCAAAATCGTGCAGACTCTACCTTTAAACATCGATCACTGGTGGTAACACAAGTGGTGTAGTTATGTGACTTTAAATTTCAAGTCAGTATTTTAACTTTTAGAGATGGATGTGTTTCTCTTTTTGTTCTTTCATCCTATTATTAGTCCGTTGTGTCCTACGCAATTTGTTTACATGTAACTTTTTTCACTTGTGTCCTCAGACACATGCATCAGCTCTTTGTTAGAGGCAGCTCTGTCTGGTAATGAGGAGCAGAAGCCCTTCGACTGCACTCTGCGTCCTGACTTGAGCGTCATGGTGGACCTGGCTCTGGGTTCCTCTAAAGAACCTGCCAACAGCCTCTGGATCAACATGCAGGACTATGCTATCAGCAAAGGTCTGCCATCAGACGAGGCTTATAACGACTTCCGTTGTTTCTGAAAAAACCTGACAGTGCACTGACTGTGCCATGTCTTCTGTTGCAGACTGGGACAATGCGTCTCTCAGTAATGAGTCCCTGCTGGACACTGTGTCCAGGTTTGTGTTGGCAGCCTTATTGAAGCACACAGGGCTGCTGGGCCAAGCCTGTGGAGAGGGCAGGTACTGTAACATGATAAGATGCATGGGATTAAAGGTTCCCACACTGTTCCATATGACCAGCCTGCATTAAGTTGTATATTTTTATTTTCCCATCAGGTACCAGCCATCCAAGTCCCTTGCAGAGGTTTATCGCAGCGTTTACAAGGTCAGAAACCGTCTTCTGGCCTGTAAGAATATGGACTTCATCCAGACCCGATCCTCTTCACGTGAGAGGAGGGTGAGCAAACACAAGTTACATTCACACATGCACATTTGCATCTGTAACATTATCTGTAAGTCTTCTTCCCACTGAACTGTGTGTAAATGCTGCTTACAGATACGATGAGTTATATTTTCTCATTTCACATTTTGTATATGAAAATGTATGATGTTCATTTGTGAATTATCTGTGTCTGTCTGTGCCTCAACTGTGTTCATTTTTCACTTTGTGCACATTTCTCATAGAAAAGACAGACATCTCAGTGAGACCTTCTAAAATCAATAAAATGATGCTCTCCCTAATTATTCACTTATTTGCATATTGCTTAAGAGTTTCTTAAACAACTGTTCTGACATCCCTGAACTTCTTCGTCTCTCATAAGACATTTTCTCTGCTAATCGCTGCTCACTCAGATTTCAGACAATCAGGACTCACTTGACATGGACC
Source organism: Selene dorsalis (assembly GCA_900303245.1). Taxonomy (NCBI): domain Eukaryota; kingdom Metazoa; phylum Chordata; class Actinopteri; order Carangiformes; family Carangidae; genus Selene; species Selene dorsalis. The sequence continues at coordinate 22,099 of OMNW01011147.1, forward strand.
CCCAGGAGCACTCGTTCACGCGCACCATCGACGAGGAGGCGGAGCTGGAAGAGCGAGCAGACCGCGAGAGAGAGGAGGGCCACCAGGAGCAGGACGATGAGGAGGAGGACAGGGAACATGAAGTGATGACGGCAGGAAGTAAGTGCATCTGCCCTGGAGTTTTCTGTTTTTAGGCTTTCATCCTACAAATCATCATCAGCACTGTGTCAATGATTGGATAATCAAATGCATTTTTCCCATTTATTCGGTCACAGTATAGCATAGGAGGCAGCTTTAACCGAAAATATGAAGCAATTCACCAAATAGTTTGATGGAAAGAAAGATGTGTCTGAACAGTCTCATCTAAAACACGCTCACCCTCAGTCACCCTTGGAAAACATTTATCAAAATATATTATAGCACAACACTCTAGTGACTTTTTATAATTTTTTATTGCTGCAGAGCCAAATAAACTCTACAGTGACACACTGGTGATGTTTATCAGTAATTAGTGATCAAGTTGATGCGGCATCTCCCAGAAAATGTTGTTTGTTGTTTACAAACAGCACTTGAAAAACATGAAACTGTAAATAAAGATTATCACAAGAAGGGTTTCATGGCAGAGCATAACATGTGATGATCAGCATGTGTAAATTTGCTGTATGACCTCTGATGTACAGGAGAGTGGGGGCTCTCACACTCACACATCATGGGATGGTCAGCTGTAGAATAACAGCTTCATAGTTGTGATTTTCAGGTGTAGATGAGTGTGAGTGTTGTTTTGGTGTGGTGCATTCGCATGAGCTTTGGTTTTGAATTCTAGTAGACCTTAATGTGGTGGCTGCTTGTCCTCTAACCCGGCACTCTGTGTGTTTTGTGTGTGTGTTTGCGTGTCTGTGCATATCGCACAACACAGAAATCTTTCAATGTTTTCTCTCAGCGCGGGAGGTGGCTCGCAGTCGGGACCGAGAGCGAGCCAGCAGCAGCACAGGCCTGGGCTCTGGCTCTGGTT
>OMNW01011147.1:23121-48516 GCA_900303245.1 Selene dorsalis
GCGTTGGAGAGGAGGACACCATTCTGTCTCAGGAGGGGAGGAGGGGCAGTGCGGGGCTTCCAGAGGGCCAGGATCTGTACACAGCAGCCTGTAACTCAGTCATCCACCGCTGTGCCCTGCTGGTGCTTGGGGTGAGCCCCGTGCTGGGCGAGCTGACCAAACAGAACCAGGACGAAGGCCAGACCCAGTCTGCCACAGGAACACAGGAGTGCCTCAGCTTCATGACCAGGTCAGAAAAGTGCCAGTCCCCCAGACACAGTCACATGTTTTCATTGTCATTACAATATGAACATGTGCAATAAGCACATTGCAAAGTCTAAAACAGTGTCAAAAAAAAGGAGCTGGAAGAGAGAGGAGTACATTTTCACAGAAATGCCTGGTGATGCCAGGAGGGTAACTGTTCTTCTTGTCCACACCAACCATAAACAAATCCAGAGTGAGAGGTCAGGGACAAAATCTGCACATTCTGAAGATCATCCAAAGTGAATGTGATATAGTCACTCTGCGTTTGTGTTTGCTTGCTGAGCCATCAGAAGTGAACTACTAACTTCCTTTAAAGAATATATTTGGATAAGACACTTTTTATTTGGCTCAGACTGCTGAAGGCTCATATAACTCTTGCTGACAGTACAAGTTTTTATACAGAACAAGGTCTATGGATGTGGTCCTGACCTCTTATCTTTTCAAGAAGTAAACTTTTTGCAGCCAGTATGGACAGGAGGAATAATTACAGCAAGCAGAAAGTCAGATGAGTAAACATACTGGAGAACAAATTGGCAAACAAGGCGCGTGCCAACAGGAAAATTTAATAGAGCGTGGAATATAATATGCAGTAAAATCTACCAAAAGGCAAAAATGAGACTTGCTGTTATTTATTCCCATGTTGAAATTAGAATGACACAGTACACTTTGTATGACCCATTGGTAGCAGGCCGCAGTGGAAAGGTGCACCAGTTGTGTAATCTAAAGAATTTTACGATGTTAACCTGGCACCTTAACCTAAATTTCTCTTGTCTCAACTAGTTTGACCTGAACGTTGACCTACATTTCCGCTTTCCATAACACCTGTGAACCTCATGACACCTCAGTGTTAATGCCTGAGCCCGAGGCCTCAAACCATTGTTTACCACAGCTTTTATTCTGTACTTGTCAGTGTTATTTAGTGTATTCTTGCTTTATTTTTTAAATCATCTTGTTGGGATCAGTTACGTTTTTAAGTTGTTGCATGGTCACTGATGAAGATGATCAGAATCAGTGTGTTAGTCCAAAACAATAAACATAACAAGAGGAAAGACTATTTAGAAATAGCTATAGATATAGATATATAAAGATGAGGCAAAGTAAGTACTGATGGATAGATGAATAAAAATACTTACAGTAAAAGGGTCCACATCTGTGATGGCATACTATAATTGTGTGTTGCGTAATGCTAGATAAATTGAATCCTGACTAATGAGGTTCTGCATTGTGTGTGTGTGTGTGTGTGTGTGCAGGAGTGAGAGTCTGAGTGCAGAGAGCCGGTCAGTGCAGAGCAGCCCCAGCTACAGACTGATGAAGTCCAGGAGTGAGTCTGACCTCTCGCAGCCTGAGTCAGACGAGGAGGGTTATACTCTGGTAAAACTCAAACACATGCGCACACACACACACACACACACACACACACACACACACACACTCCCTCACTACATGGATGGACTCTGCCTCTGTATTTGAACTTAGGTCTTCAATGTGGTTTGTTCTCTGCTTTGTCCCTCAGAGTGGAAGGAGAAACGTCGACCTGGACTTGGCTTTCTCTCACAAGAAACGAGGTAAAAAATCATCAGCAGTGAATCTATGTGATGTTGTGTGTGAGGCAGGAAACACACTGGACATATGGCCCGTGTCACAGCTGCGGAATGCCTCGATTTTAATTTTGACACACGTTAGCGCCTTACTGCGACACACTGCCCGGGTGACACATGTTTCACCTCACAGCTGTTGACCATGGCCTCTAGATTCTGGCCATGGTCTGTGTTATTTCACACATGATGAACCAGGAAAATCAGACAAAAAGCAGAATGTTACATAAAATTACATAAAACCTGCCACACCAGTTTTCCATATCTGAATATCTGACTACAACATAGATACAGATATAGTTAAGCAGCTGCATGTGGAGATGCCTGCATATTAATGATATTTTGTCAAAAATAAATGTGAAATTTATTTAAAATGGAATGAAATCCAACAATCTGTATGTGGAAATGCACACACACACACAAGCCAGGCAGTGTGTGCTTGGCGTTAGGATGATTCAGGTGTGTGTCATCTTTCATATGTTACTCTTGTCTCTTTGTCTCTCCATTCCCGGGTGGATAGTTTATTTGCTACTTTTGGGGCAGTTGAGCCCCAAACACAAGAGGAGCTCCAAGCAAGTAAACGATGGCATGTTTCTTCCTCTTGTTAGCTCATACCTCCATGACTGTGATGCCCCGCCCCTCTCCCTCGCCCCTTCCCCCTCTCCATCCATCTCTCATGATGAGGGCCTTGCTCTGAGCGCAGACACTTCATACTCTCTGTGTGGAGAGAAAACAAGTCAAGAACATGTAGATGTGCCTCGTGTACAAATAACAGCTCATTCTTCTGCTTGGAATGTCCCCGGTGAAGAATGTGATTTGTCACATTGAAGAGATTTCATGGAAATGACCAGTCGCATTTGTAAATAAATCATCAGTACTGATGCTGTGACTTCAGTGCTTTCAGTTTTCATATGGAAAGGCCAGCCCTGTTTACCATCCCACTTCTCAGCTGCAGCTTTTTTCCTCAGTCGGTGCTGGAAACTCAGCTCGCCTATCATAGAAGAACTCATAATGGCTGATGAAGGCTTGAGCCTGCATGAGGAATCAGCATTTGGCCATTTGAGGAACTTTTATAGAGTAATAATAAATTGCACTGCCTAGCTCTTAAGTGCTTGAAAGCTACATGGTCCATCCATCAGGTCCATAAATGTTGTGCATTTATGCATCTGAAAGGCTCCTATCTCCCTCTCCCCTCCAGGCTTACTGCACAGCTCACCAGACTCCCTGGCTGAGTCCTGGTTCAGGGCCAAACTGAGCCGTCAGCGCAGCTATGGCTCAGCACACTCCTACGAGGAATCGGACCTAGACCTGAGCCGCTCACTGGGTATCCACGCCCTCATTGACAACATGGTCAGTTTCATCAGCGGGGATGTGGGCCTGGCTCCGGCATTCAAAGAGCCGGAGGAAAGTATGTCCACCAGCCCACAGGCGACAATCCTGGCTATGGAGCAGCAGCAGAGCCGAGCTGAGGTGAGGGACTGACCCAGGACTCTTAAGTTCAATCTGTTGCTCTGACCCCTCATAGAATCATAACGAGAAACCACTTTATTTGGACCATGGATACCACTTTTCCTTTTTAATGTGATTTTTCATCAAATTAATTATAATCTGTAACTTTTCATCTTGTAAAATCCTGGCACAATAGGATCAGTTCGAATGATGTGTGTCTAATTCAAAATAAACTCAAGTGGTCTTGTTCATAATACTAAGGGAACATTGTCAACTAGTGCAGCAGGACTGGCTCATGTGTGACCCTGTTAGAATGTACAATTGATTGTTGCGGTGTCTTATCTCCAGTTGCGGTTGGAGGCACTCCACCAGATCGTGGTGTTGATCTCTGGCATGGAGGAGAAGGGCAGCCAGCCCGGGAGCACGGATCGTTCCAGCGGTGCCTTCCAGTCCTCCTCCCTGCTCACCTCCGTCAGGCTGCAGTTCTTGGCTGGTTGTTTCGGCCTTGGAACCGTGGGCACTGGCGGGCTGAGGAGAGAGAGCGTTCAGCTGCATCACTACCAGGTGCAGTGGGAGGCTCCTGATGAGTGGATGGAAAAGCAGTTATATTTATCTTACCTGTTTGACCACTTTAACTCTGTGCACTGTTATTTCACAGGATGGTGTTAAAGCAGCTAAGAGGAGCCTCCAGATGGAAATCCAAACAGCTGTTCATAAGATCTACCAGCAGCTGTCTGTGACACTGGAGAGAGCATTGCAAGCCAACAAGCATCACATTGGTAATAAGAACAGGAAACATATATTCTTAGTCATGGAACTTAAATAATCTAACAGGCTGAGATTATTCAACACGTTTGATATATGAGTCATAGAGATTTATGATTAGATTCATTTTCATTTGGCAGGGCAGCTTCCAGAACGTTTCAACTGAGCGTTTTTAATTTCCTGAAAACACACAGCTCTCTTAAGATTCTGTTTTGTCAGCAGCCAACCTGAAACTTTTCTCTCTTCCCTGTCTCCTTCTCCATCTAGAAGCCCAACAGCGCCTCCTGCTGGTGACTGTGTTTGCTCTAAGCGTCCGCTACCAGCCAGTGGACGTCTCCTTGGCCATCTCAAGCGGGCTGCTCAATGTGCTGTCTCAGCTCTGTGGTACAGAGACCATGCTGGGGCAGCCGCTCCAACTGCTGCAGAAACCCGGAGTGTCCCAGCTGAGCACTGCCCTGAAGGTGGCGTCCACCCGCCTGCTGCAGATACTCGCCATCAGCACTGGGTAGGAGATTTAAAGGGAATAGGGTCACTGTGACACCAGTACAGAATCTCTACAAAGAAAATCACATCACCTGTTGTAATTCCTTGGATTTGCAGGACGTATGCAGACAAGCTGAGTCCCAAGGTGGTCCAGTCACTGCTGGACCTGCTCTGCAGTCAGCTGAAGAACCTGCTGTCACAGGCAGGTGTTAGTCTCCTGTCTGCTGGAGAAGACAACAAACATGAGGACAGTACAGACTCTGAAAAGAAAGACTTCAGAGGTGATGAGAGAATTCAGATCTGTTTGTCACTTTTCTGACGCCTTGTTGTCCCTCATGTCTTTCATGAGACATGCAGTATTGCTTTTGCAGCCATGAGCAGTGTTACTTTTCATTGATGGCGGCCTTGATCAAACACAACAGTTGTTCCATGATTATTCGTTGACAAGATCATATGACAGTGAGTCATATGATCAGAAATCAAGAGCCTGTTTGTTATATAATCATTAACAAACATGTGATTGTCATCAGAGTCGGCCTGGCTGCATGATGAAGGACCGTTTATTCCACTGAAACATAAATTGATTAGTTTAATTAGTTATTTCTTTGGACTCTTTTAGCTTTTATTTTTATGGATTAGTATGTTGATTGTAGCGGCCCTGAAGGCTCAACACTGCAGCTTAAGAAAACACATACACAAATTAAACAAATGTGCTACAAATTCAGAATCACACAACACAGGCATTTCTAAAAAAAGTGCTGGATCCAGCTGGAGAGTGCACTTGTTTTTGTGATAAAGTTGTTTTCTGAGTTGCTGAGTTGTTCTTGTTGTTGTTGTTGATATTCAAATTAAGAAACAGTGAACCAGGTTCAAAACTAAATGAAAAACTGTTGCTGCAGGTCACCCCCCAACTTTTCTGAATTGTGTTTCATGAAATATGAAATGTGACATGCAGCCAGTAAATGTGTGTGCATGTTCGTCTTTCAGCTTTGATCCGTAAGCAGCACACGGCGGAGCTCCACCTGGGAGACTTCCTGGTCTTCCTCAGGAGAGTCGTCTCCTCCAAGGCCATCCAGTCCAAGATGGCTTCTCCCAAGTGGACTGAAGTGCTGCTCAACATTGCAGCGCAGAAATGTTGCTCAGGTACAATCAGCTGATGTAACACAACACAGACACGCGAAGTACTTGTATCAAAACATACCAGAGACACTGACTCATTTTGGCGGCTAATTTCAGGCGTGCCTTTGGTGGGAAACTTGAGAACTCGGCTCCTTGCACTTCATGTCCTGGAAGCTGTCCTGCCTGCCTGCGAAGCCAATATGGAGGATGACCAGATGTCACAGGCATGCCACTATGAAAATGTCAACTATCACTGATCTGATCTCTCTCAATATAACAGATGTCACTAATATAATTCGCTCTCTTCAAGGTGGTGGAGCGTCTCTTCTCTCTGCTGTCTGATTGCATGTGGGAGGCTCCCATCGCTCAAGCAAAGCATTCAATCCAGATTAAAGAAAAAGTCCAAGAGCTCAAACTACAGGTATGCAAACCAGCGACTCCCCCTTCCTCCCCCCTGCTGTGTTTGTTTGAATAACTAACAGTTTCTTTAACCCACAGGGGGAGGCAGAGGAGGAGGATGAGAACCTTCCCATACAGGAAGTGTCCTTTGACCCAGAGAAGGCTCAGTGCTGCGTGGTGGAGAATGGCCAGGGCCTGACGCACGGCAGTGGGGGCAAAGGCTACGGCCTAGCTTCCACCGGTATCTCCTCTGGATGTTACCAGTGGAAGGTACAGTGTTGTTTAGTTATAACATCATCCATTTAGAAGCTGTTGTCATTGCTGGTATCCAGTGTTTCATGAAACGTGCCAAGACAGGATTGTGTGTTAATTGCAAACAATTATACAAAGATCACAGTAGAGACAGAGCATTAATTTGATCTGATGTTTTCTCTTGTAGTTTTACATCGTGAAGGAAAACAGAGGCAATGAGGGAACATGTGTGGGTGTGTCCCGCTGGCCTGTGCACGACTTCAACCACCGCACCACATCAGACATGTGGCTGTACCGGGCGTACAGCGGGAACCTCTATCACAATGGTGAACAAACACTGACGCTAAGCAGCTTCACTCAGGGTGATTTCATCACCTGCGTCCTGGACATGGAGGCCAGAACCATCTCCTTTGGAAAGAACGGAGAGGTGAGAAACACAGGGGAGAAATAAGTCCACCTCAAGACCAGGAGCCAGGTGCACAAAGTATCTTGCATCCAATTTAAGATGCAAGATGTTGTACAGCACCCTCTAGTATTCTCCTTAAGGTTTCCTTAAAATGTTTTAAAGTTTTTTCCTCATCTGGACCTTATACCAGTTATACCTTATATCAGTTAAGCTGTTTCACAGAAGATGTTCAGAACAAAATAAAGACAAAAAAACCTAAAGGACATTTGTTTCCATCAAAGCGTCAAAGAGAACTGTCTGTCAAGAAAAGATTTCTTCAAAAATGACACTGACGACAGTGTTATTTTTGAAGACATTTTTTCCTTTGGATGACACGGGTCAGACATCAAGTATCACAGGTGCTTAGTCCCACAAATTGGGCTGCATGGAAGTCACTGCAAAGATTATTTGATAAAACGTTATTAATTAATATTAATAGAGAATCTATGAGAGAAACAACATGAAGAACAGTTGTAATGTGTCCATGTCTAACAACTAATGTGTGCTTCCACAGGAGCCAAAGTTGGCATTTGAGGATGTTGATGCCACAGAACTGTATCCCTGTGTGATGTTCTACAGCAGTAACCCAGGAGAAAAGGTAGGTCAATGTAAATGACCAATTGTTCCGTACAGTAACAGCAAGTTAGTTCACTACCGATGCCTGGGGATTGAGATTTCTTATCTTCAAACAAAGAACAGTGAGCAGAACCTGACAATTGAGTTGAAGAGTAGATGAATTTCATGCAATATGATCAAATTTCTGTTAAAATTCTGACTGCAAAAAATTACATTGGTGCTTGGGAGGAGCAAACTAGCTGTGAGCTCATTATCAGCATCATCACTGAGAGAGAAGCCTCACTGACAGTGGTGCTGAGGTGCAGATATACAGAAATCAAATAAGGCTAAAATTGATGGTAATTTTTTAAATTAAAAACAGGACAAATTTAACAATTTTAAAAGAAAGTAGTGCAGATGTTTGTAATATCCATCCATCCATTGTCAGTACCAGTTATCTGTGGGTTGCAGGGAGGCTGGAGCCAGTCCCAGCTGACATAGGGCAGGGGTAGGGTACACCCTGGGCAAGTCGCCAGTCTATCACAGAGCTGACATACAGAGACAAACAATGGACATGAATGTACTACATTCACGCCTATGGGCAATTTAGACCCATCAATGTTTTGGACTGTGGGAGGTAGCACCCCTGTGCCACCCACATTGTTATTGTTATTGGTCACCCCCTGTGACCAAGAACAATAATTAATATCATAAGATCAGTAACAATTAAGAGCAGTGGACATTTGTAAATATTATAGTTAAGTATACTTAAGTAAGTCTGTGTTTTTCCGATCTTTTGCTTCAGGTTAAGATCTGTGACATGCAGATGAGGGGAACACCCCGAGACCTCCTACCAGGTGACCCAGTCTGCAGCCCCATGGCCACTGTGCTGGCTGAGGCCACCACACAGCTGATACGCATCCTACATCGCACCGACCACTGGACCCATCGGATTAACAAGACCATGACCGAGCGGCTTCACAAGATCAAACCTTGTTTCAGAGAGTCGGCCAGTGCGTCCAGTGGGGGTGGGGGTCAGAGGCTGAAAAAGAGTCGCTCGGTGCAGAGCCGTGAGGAGCACGATGCTCAGAGAGAAAGCCAGGAAACGCCCACAAGGACGGAGGAGGAGCGGGGACGCCACGGGCGGCAGCACGGCCTCGGAGAGCTGTCAGAGCACCACCTGAGAACGCTCTGCACGGAGGTGTGGCCGGTGCTGGCCGTGATTGGCGGTGCAGATGCTGGCCTCCGTGTGGGTGGGCGCTGCATTCACAAGCAGACCGGACGCCACGCTACTCTCCTGGGTGTCGTAAAGGAGGGAAGTACCTCAGCTAAGGTGCAGTGGGACGAAGCTGAGATCACCATCAGGTACTGGGTGAAAAAGTTCTGCTGTGGCACCTTTTCCTAAACTTCCCTTTGAACATTTTTTCTTTGTATATATTTTGCTGTATTTGTTCCTTACTGGTTTATTTGTAAAGGGTAAACTAACTTTTTTGACAGTTAGAGCCATGTAAAGAGTTTGGCTGGGTAGAAATGTGCTGATTGACCTCTGGGCTTCTGAAGCTGCCTCTGTTCATGTTCTGATGCATTAGCCTCTTGCTTTTTACTCACCCATTCACCCTTCATTTTCCTTTACTCTGATATACCGTTTCTGTTTCTGACTTTCCATCATTACTCTTTTGCATGGCCCTAGTAATTCATTGAACAACATTGTTTTGTGCCAAACCCACACATTCCATCTTTTTATTTGTCTTGCATGCTGTGCTTTTTCTCTCCTGCCCTCTCCCTCACTTTGTGTTTCCTTCCCTTGTCTCCTATCACTCTCAACTCCGTTCTATTAAAGCTTCCCAACTTTCTGGTCGCCTAGTGACACTCCATTATACAACCTGGAGCCCTGCGAGCCGCTGCCCTTTGATGTGGCACGCTTCCGTGGCCTCACCGCCTCACTGCTGTTGGACCTCACCTACCTGACCAGCATCCACGAGGAAACTGCTGCGAAGCTCAACGCACGGCGTCACGAAAAGAAACATCGCAACGCAGCGTCAACCGGGCACGAGCCGACCACTAATGACGACAAAGCAGAAAACGAGGGGCACAACCGCAATGAGCAAAGAGATGGTGCTGGAGCCTCATCTGGAACAGGTCCAAATACCACAACCTCTGACCTGCGCGTGTCCCACAGCCTGGATGAGGTGAAGGCGCACGTGGCACCCAGTTCAAAGTCAGAGAGTGAGATTTCCTCTGTGGGTGGTGGAGGAGTGGGAGGGAACGAGACTCTCTTCGCTGCAGTTCCTCACACTCCAGCTGAAGGGAACAGGAAGAAAGGCCATGAGCATGGCTCTCGCAGTCACGAACCCTCTCCTCCCTCCATCGCCACCCAGTCAGAGATCCACGCTGTGCAGCTCTCCTACCTCTACCTGGGAGCCATGAAGACGCTCAGTGCCCTGCTGAGCTGCAGCAAATATGCCGAACTGCTGCTCATCCCCAAGGTACTTGTTGTTTCTTTACAGCAATGATACAGTAACCTACAGTAATCCACAATGTTAAGATGTTATAAATGTACGTATTATAAATGTAAATGTGTGCAGTGACCAACACGTGTCACAAGGTGGCAGCGATGTTTTGATAAGACTCAGTAAATAGGTTTAAAGAGAGAAAAAACATTGTGCATTGTGATTGTGATTTTACAGGAACTGAAATGTAAATGAGAAGATATATAACATTTATACATGTGGGTTAAATGTAAAGCTGCTATTAGCACAGTGTTAGCTTAGCATAGACTTGAAATAACAGAAAACAACCTTCACTTATTAACACTTAATAGCTCATTTGTTTAATATATAATACAGAACCAAAGTTTGACATTTACAAGTCATAATTTTGCAGTGAAACGATCAACAGGTTATAATGTGTTGTTTTGGGAGCTGCAGAGGTGCTTGTATCATTGAACAGAGTCAGTTCAGCCAATACCTGTATTTCCCACAACAACTATTCCTTTAAGAAAATATGAGTAGTCTGCAGCTTCATACCATGTTTTAAATAATTTGAATAATTAGATTTGGTGCAAACACACAGAATCTCTGCAGAAGGAAACAAATGATCCATATTGCATTTATTGTCAGATTGATGCTAACCTGCTCTCTCTTGACATCAAGGTGCTACCAGAGGCGGCACCAAGTGGGCACAACGCTGATCTGAACGCCAGCACCAGCGGGAGCACGGCTGCCACTTCACCGGTGTGCCAGGAGGAGGTGGAGATGCGGGCGGCTCTGCAGTTTCTCATGCGCCACATGGTGAAGCGGGCGGTGATGCGCTCACCCATTAAGCGGGCCCTGGGCCTGGCAGACTTGGAGAGGGCACAGGCCATGATCTACAAACTGGTGGTGAATGGACTGTTGGAGGAACCGAGTGGGGGAAAGATCAAACCTGGTAAGAACATGCAATTTAATGTGCTTTAAATCAGGGAGGTTCAGAAGACAGCTGAATTAACGGGATGTTGTTATTACTATTCTGTAGATAACAGGCTTTTTGTTTCTCATGCCCCTCAGGAGTGAGGAGTGAACCAGAGGGCGAGGCGGAAGGCACAGAGGGCGAGCAGTTGGCACAAACCCCGGTCACCACAAGCCCCTCTGCCTCCAGCACCACCTCCTTCATGAGCTCGTCGCTGGAGGACACCACTACTGCTACCACACCTGTCACGGACACAGAGACTGTCCCTGCGTCAGAGTCTCCAGGGGTCATGCCTCTCAGTCTCCTCAGGTCAGAACAGATGGCTGCACATATTGTCAGTCAGTCAGCATCATTGAGTCGTCTTGTTTTCTCTGTATGATGCAACTCTCTCCTTCTCTATATCACAGGCAAATGTTCTCGAGCTACCCAACTACCACCTTGGTCCCAACCCGTCGTGCTCAGACCCCTCCAGTGTCATCTCTGCCTACCTCCCCCTCGGATGAAGTCGGCCGCAGGCAGAGTCTCACTTCCCCTGACTCTCAGCCTAACAGACCACAGAACAGAACAGGTACCTGTAAGTATGCCACACTGCCCTGCATGGAAAACCAGCAAAGGCTGCACAGTTGTTAAAAACCAATGCAAAAAACATAATTGTGCTTTTTTCAATTTTAAGATTGATATAAGATGTAAATACATATAAAAGACAAAATAAGCCTTATCCCAGATTTCATAATGAATTCACAAACGGTTGCTGATGTTTGCTGCAGCTCTGTCGGACCCCAGCAGCAGGCTGTCGACGTCCCCCCCTCCTCCTGCCATTGCTGTGCCACTCCTGGAGATGGGCTTCTCTCTGCGGCAGATCACCAAAGCTCTGGAGGCCACTGGTGAGTCTCCTTTGTGTGCTTACTTCCTAATAAGCACAGAACATGGTGGAATTCGTCATTTCAAAACATTTGGTTCATGGATGTGTCAAATCTCCAGGTGCACGAGGAGAGGCAGACGCACAGAACATAACAGTCCTGGCCATGTGGATGATTGAACATCCAGGGACAGAGGACGAGCAAGACGAGCCTCACACCAGAGGCAGTGGTGTCAGTGTTGAAGGGTCAGACTCCTCCTGTCCCGGGGCCACTGCTTCAGCTGGAGGAAAATCTCTGGACCGGAGTGCGTACCTGTGCTCACCAGGAGACATTGCCAGTGCAGACACTTCAGAGATGGAGGAGGGTTTCAGTGAGAGGTAGGAAGTCTCACAAAGATTAGAAAACCTTCTCTGTCTGAGGTTATTAGATCATGCTAGACAGGATAGGAATCTGACCTTAGAATAGATGTTGTCACCCTGATCCATTGTCATTTACCTTTTAGCCGTTGTGTTTGATTTGGGACACATGGTGTTAGGAAGCTGCTGATCCCTGGATGCACCATCCAAGGATCAGCAGCTTCCTCTCTGCTGCAGCTGCTGTTTTAACGTTTTTCGTTTGTGAGGTCTCATATGGTTCATCAACTTTTTGCTAGTAACTTTCATGTCAATTGTAAAATACTTGAGAAAAATAAATTAATGTGTTTAGAGTCCAAATCCCCAATCTCGTGAACAATTTACCTATGGAGATTAGGTCTGCTGAATCTGTTACTGTTTTTAAATCTCATCTTAAAACTTTATTTTTATGAAAACTCTTTTTGCTTGAATTTAAATGTAATTTTACGAAAATTTAACACTTGTTACTTACACCTCTTTTAATGTTCCTATGTAAAAACAAAGTTCTTTGTTTACTCTGTAGTCCTGAGGGGCTGGAGCAAGACAGTGCATCAGCCTCCAGTGGTGTGGCTCTCAGAGGACGCTCTGCTGTTGGGAGGAAACATCGCTTTGACCTGGCTGCACGGACACTGCTAGCCCGCGCTGGTGAGGATTTTCCACTTTGTCCTCTTTTCAGAATCTCCAGATTCTCCTCCTACTTCATCAGCTCACACAAAACTTTCCTGTCCTCAGCTGGACTGTATCGCTCAGTGCAGGCCCACCACAGCCAGTCACGCCGGGAGGTCTCGTCCCTTCAGCAGCAACAAGACCCAGCCGCCCTCTATGACTTCAACCTGGACGAAGAGCTGGAGATGGACCTGGACGAGGAGACCATGGAGGCCATGTTTGGCCAGGACCTTGCCAGTGACACCGACATTCTGGGAATGTGGATCCCGGAGGTACTGGACTGGCCAACATGGGTGTGTGTGACTTTATGCTACGGTCAGAGGGCTGCCATCACCACTCTGCTCTGTGTCTGCCCCGCATAACGTCTTCATCACAGTAAAGTCATGTGTGCACGCTGACATGCAGCTTTATCAGTCAGTATTTGAGACACTCACGGTTTCAGCCACATTTCTCTTGACTCTCCCAAAGGGACCAATAGGTGTGATGTGAAAGACTCACCACTAACTTTGATGGCTGTTGCTTTGAATTCATGCCAATCTGTCATTGACTCATACATCTAATATCTAATATATTACATTGCATGAATGCTTGACTGCAGTTCTGAAGCCTAACGTGCCTGTCTTGTGCGTGCTATGTAAAAACACATTTCATCTTCATTAATGTCAACCTGTGTGTGTCTGTGTGTAATTGTACCCTTGCAGCACGTGTGTGAGACAGACGATCGAGACGAAGTGGTGGTGTGCGAGCTGTGCGAGGCCAACGTGGCCAACTTCAATCAGCACATGAAGAAGAGCCACCCGGGCTGCGGCCGCAGTGCCAACCGCCAAGGTTACCGCAGCAATGGCTCTTACGTGGACGGCTGGTTTGGAGGCGAGTGTGGCAGCGGAAATCCTTACTATCTGCTGTGTGGCAGCTGCAGAGAGAAGTACCTGGCCATCAAAAGCAAAGCCAAAGTGCCTGTAGTGGAGAGGTAGGCATATGTGAAGAAGACTGAATGGAGGTGTATGATGTTGAATCATGTTTGTGGAGTTTATTCATTTTTGTTGTGTCAGGTGGTTCAAATATTCAGCATTGATTCAGCTACAGGGATTCCAGTTGTATTGAACAAATTAAGTGTTACCTGTTATAGTGTCAGAGCACAGGGCTGTGTGTTTTCCAGTTGTAGAAGTTGATGTCAGCTTTGAAATGTGCTCAGTTAAAGGGGCTTAAAATATTTTTGGGAACTCTGTGTGCAGTTGTTTTGAATTAATATTCCATTATACAGTAATATACATTTTTGCTTTCTGTCTTTGTGAATGACATGCGTCTCATGTTGTCATTGTTAAGCATCTTGTTTGATGTATGTGCTCTTCTGTATTAGCTTGTTATTCAAGGAAGTAAATCTGATGAACTCTCATGTTATTTATTCTGTGGTTTATTTTCAGGTATAAAGGGCAGGCTCCTGACCTCCTGGGGAAGCAGGACAGCGTTTATGAAGGTGACCGCTAATGAAATTTGAATTTCAGTAGGATGTTACTTAAATGTTTTAATGTTGATATTTGGGAACATCTGGGAAATTATATATGTTGTTGATTTTTGAAGTGAATACAAAAGTACTGACTTAGCAGAGTGTGTTTGTCTGTCCTGCTGCAGAGGACTGGGACATGCTGGATGTTGATGAAGACGAGAAGCTAACAGGAGAAGAAGAATTTGAGCTCCTGGCCGGCCCCTTGGGTCTGAGTGAGCGCAGGGTTGTCCCTGAGGCCGTCCAGTTCCCTGACAGTGACCCACTCGGTGCCTCCATAGCAATGGTGACGGCAACCAACAGCATGGAGGAGACCCTGCTGCAGATAGGTAAAGATTCATGATCCCATCAACTCGAATTCAAGATTCATTCAAATTCAAATTCAAAAACTCAGTGTCAGATAGTTTGTGTGTTCATTAATGGGATCTTATCAAACTGAGGAAAAGCCATGAGCTCAATCGTTGATTATACATGACATGTACTAGGAATAAAGTGTGTTTGTGTATCCAGGTTGTCAGACCTCAGTGGATAAGAGCTCATCAGGCAGGGTGACCCTTGGGGAGCAAGCAGCAGCTCTGCAGAACCCTCATGACCGAGTGATGGCCCTGAGGCGGGTGACGGCTGCAGCACAGGTGCTGCTGGCCAGGACCATGGTGATGAGAGCCCTGTCCCTACTGTCTGTCAGGTAGCTGTCTTCACTCTCACACACTCCTTCTCTGCTTGCGTGTTTGCATGATGTCTTTCTCCTCCTTCGGAATTTGCTGACAAAAACAGCGACTCTGGAAATTAAATCTTTAATTCACCATCTGGTTCCCCCCGGTGGTGGCATTTAAAAAAATATCTCTGGCACCAAAAAACGATACAATTTCATCAAACTGTGCACGCAATGACTGTTTTTCAGCAGAACTGACACAGTAATTATGGGCTGTAGAAATTATGAAAAAAGATGAATGTCTCAGTTGTCAAACCTCTTTGTTGGTGTAATTCTGATTGTTCCCATTCACAGGAAAATAAAGTTTTTATTGATAAAAGTTTTATTGGTAATATTGTAAATTATTTTGATAGTGCAGCTGACAGTAATATATGTCTAATACATGATTTCCCTGCTTCCCTAACAGCGGCTCAAGCTGCAGCCTCGCAGCAGGTCTGGAGTCTCTGGGTCTGACTGACATCAGGACTCTGGTCAGACTGATGTGTCTGGCGGCAGCAGGCCGAGCCGGACTCTCCACCAGTCCCACAGCGGGCTCTGGTCACGCAGAAAGACCTCGTGGGGCCACCAAGGCGAGCAAACCCATCTCCTGTCTGGCTTACCTGAGCACAGCAGTGGGCTGCCTGGCTTCCAACAGCCCCAACGCTGCCAAGCTGCTGGTGCAACTCTGCACTCAGGTACACATCTCCACTCATCAGTCTTTATTGTGTTACTTATCAAAAGCTTTAGCTCCTATAAATATTCAATATATGACCAGTTTTTACTGGGAACAGGGAGAATATGTATTTATTTGGTTATTTAATAAGTATTCTTTTAGTTTATTTTCCTCTTCTATGTAAATGATTGATGTAAAGTTGTCTGTGTTTGCCTTTGGGTACAAGGTTGTAAACAAATTATAATAAATATACAATAAAAAAATGAATTATTAACAACCAGTTATTTTTGGACAAGGGATGGGACTAAATAAGTTCTCTTCTTTGCTCTCGCTTTCATTTTTTTAACTGTTATTGCTTGTCTGTCATTTGTTGTTTATTACATATATGAAATAGACATAAACATACACACCTCATTGAAGAGTCTGTGCTCATAACAGTCTGACCTGTGCACCTGCTGATATGTTTACTTCCCTTTCCAGAACCTGATCTCTGCAGCTACAGGCATGAACTTGACCACTGTGGACGACCCCATCCAGAGGAAGTTTCTTCCCAGTTTTCTGCGCGGCGTGGCCGAGGAGAACAAGCTCATCACCTCGCCCAACTTCGTGGTCACGCAGGCTCTTGTAGCTCTGCTGGCAGATAAAGGGGCCAGACTCAGACCTGCGTATGACAAGGCTGATATGGAGAAAAGAGGTTTGTAAACATAGAAGAGAGCAAGATACAACTAAACTAATGTTATCCAGCCACTGTGTATTTCTTTATCATTTATCATTACTGTAACTGTCACATATCATTTCCTATCAGTGTTTTTTTTTTTTTTGATAAGTAGGTACCAGATAATGTCTGTGTTGTTGCTTTGCTTTCCTTGTATATTTACAATAATATAATTGAAGCTATTGAATGAAGTAGTTATTGATTGGGCAATTTGTATCTTTTATCTGCTGTTGCTTTTATGCTTGTGAATTACCTTGAATCAGTCAAGTTGCATAATTGCATTCAAGGGGGAGTGGTTCTGTTTTCTATGTTACATGTTTTTCATCAGCTTCAATGTTAAAGAGAATGTGTTACAATGTGTTTTTAGCTGGTCTAGATCTTAACCATCTCATATTAATTAGCATGTATTTGTGTAATTCATGTAGTAATGGCAGTTAAGTCTTCATGAATGTCTGTTCAGCTTCCCTGCACATCTGTGTAGAAGCTTTCAGCAGTTTCTCTCTGTCCACTGGGGTCACCATTTTGTTGTTCTGTGCTCTTTGTTTTTTTTTCATTTGTGTCCCTTCTCTCACTCACCGGGCTGCCTTGTCACCTTGTGTTCCATGTCGAGCAGGTCTAATTGCGCATTTGTATGCCCATCCTTCCCACAATCCCTCCGCTGTAGGCCCTCTGGAGCTGGCCAACGCGCTGGCAGCCTGCTGCCTGTCGTCAAGGCTCTCCTCACAGCACCGCCAGTGGGCCGCCCAACAGCTGGTGCGCACACTGGCTGCCCATGACCGTGACAACAACCAGAGCCGTCCGCAGACCTTTGCCGACATGGCAGGGGACCTGCGAAAGTGCTCCCTCATCAAGCTGGAGGCTCACCAGAGCAGGGTCAGTAATTTAACTTGTCTCACTCTATCTAAGAGTGACATTGTGTGCCTGTGTTTCCGTTTGGTACCTATGGTCTTTCTCTTTTGACTCAGGTCATCACATGTGGTTGGTGCACTAAGAAAGGCCTGTTGGCCACCAGTGGCAACGATGGCACAGTCAGAGTGTGGAATGTAACCAAGAGCCAGTACACACTGCAGCAGACCTGCATCTTCAACAGAGAGTAAGTCCTCCTGAAACACATCCAACTCTTCAGCTCCTGTGTCCTACTTTCAGAAAACTCAGTGTTACTTAAAAAACAAAGAAACAAAAAAAAACAGTGTTAGATTGTCTCTGTAGTGAATTCATGTGGGTGTTAGTTTGTTAAATTTTCTGTATCTACCCTAATCCTAACTGTAAGGGTATTTTGTTCAATGAAAATGCATCTCAGGTTCTCAGGTGTTCATTGTCATTAGATCCAGAATCTGCCTGAACATGTGTATGTTTTCTCTGAGCCTGACCTGGCATGTCCCATTAACTGGGCGCAAGGACATTTTTCAACTAGTTGTCTGTTATATTTTGAATTTTATTCTACAATTCTGAGTTGTTTAAATTGTTAACAGAAATCTGTTCAGATGTATCTTATGAGTGCAACACAGCAGCATGTGGTGACATAACAAAATAGTGTATTCTGTTTCATTTCTACTGAATGTGTTCAAAGCACCGCCTGTGGCGCGTCATCCGAAATTTACCGTGGATACGTATATAACCATGGATACGTACATAACCTTCTTTTATTAGGATCCATAAAATGCTGATTAAAACAAATGGTGCAAAACGCATACGCTCCCCAGTCCTGGGGAGTAAGGGTTAGGGTTGTGGTCATTCAGTTTGTGGTTCTCCCAATGATCAAGATTTTTCCCATGCAACACTATAGGGTTGATCAGGGGGCGGGGGATTGAAAGAAAGTGTGTTATAAAAAAAACTATGAATAAAATATGATATAATGACAGCTTTAACTTGTGTTTGTTCTGTGTTTCTCAGTGATGGCTCCTCGGAGGACGGTATGTCAGGCCTGGGCTCTCCCAGTGACCCTTGCTTGTCTCCTTTGGCCTGGAGTGTCACTGGAAAATATCTGGCATCAGCCATGGAGAAAATGGTTAACATCTGGCAAGTTAATGGTAATTACTTTGTTTTTCTTGCTCCTCTGGATTTTCTTTTTTGTTTATACTGTACAGCATGTCAATGATAGCCTCCATTTGACTCATTGGAGTATTAAATGTGCTCAGCTTGTATAATCAGTGTGTGAGGTCCACAAAATATGAATGAGAAGAGTATTAACATTTTATGGCTGCTATTAAAAATAAATATGCCTGGGGACTGGATGTGGTCCAATCACCATTTCCTGCTCCCCACTACACCCTGCAGCATGCACCATCTGTCCTCAACCATTTCCAATCGCCTTAAGGATGAAAGTCCACAATCACATTCCTGTTGGCCTTCATCAGAACATTTTCTTTTATGCTACTGAAAAGTGGCAGTGTCTTTGTTTTATTAGGAAATAAAATACACTCTTAATTCTTTTTTCTTCCACCATATTTGTGTAATTACTAAAAAAAACTGTTGCTGTGGGTACAGTGTAAAGATGTATTATATGACCTGGGGAACTGAGCTCCTCTCCCCTCCTCTCCCTCAGGTGGTAAGGGTCTGTTGGATGTGCAGCCTCACTGGGTGTCGGCTCTGGCTTGGCCTAAAGAGGAGGCAGAGTCCTTGTGGTGCGGGGAACCCAAGGACATGTTGCTGGTGGGTCGGATGGATGGAACCCTGGGCCTCATTGAAGTACTGGATACCTCCACCATGCACCGCACTGAGTTGGAGCACTGCTACAGGAAAGATGGTATGAAGGCAGTGGAGGTTATTTTGTGATTCGCAGAACTGCAGTACTTTACTGGTCCTTGATGAGCTTTCATCCTCTCTCAGTGGCGGTGATGCACATTGCTTGGTACAGCGAAGACAAGCCCTTTGCTGTGGGGTACGCAGATGGAAAGCTGCTTATTGGATATAAAGAGCCCTTAGAGAAGGGCGCCATCGTGGTCATTGACGCACACAAGGTAAAACAAAAACAATCTCATTCAAATTAAATCTGCAAGATATACAACAACAGTTCCCCTTATCCCTAAAGCTGATCATTATTTTCTCAGGAGTCAATCACCAGTATGAAGTGGAGTCCCTCCGGTCAGATCTTGCTCACCTGTGCCAAAGAGGAAACAGTGAGGCTGTGGGCCAGCCACGGCTCCCACTCTGAATCAGGCCTGAGCTCTGGCTGGCGCTGCCTGCAGAGCCTCAGACACCCATCGGTGGTTAACGGCGTGGCTTGGTGCGGCCTGCCTGGGTGTGGGCCTAAGCCCCTCAACATGCTAGCCATGTAGGTTGTTCTCTGTTAACAGGCCAGACTGTGACTGATTCTGCTTTGTTGTTTAGTCCAACACTTTATGAGTTTTTCTTCTGGAGCTCCAGGAAAAAGTGTCGCCTGCAGGCTGAGGGACTTTTTATGAACCTTTTGGTGCTCTCCTCTGGTCTGGTCGGTTTCTTCACATGTTGCTGTTTTTCAGATGCTGTCAGAATGGCCTGGTCTCTCTCTGGACTGTTCCCCAGGACATCTCCAACTTCTCAGAATCCTCCTCTGACTCAGAGGGATGGTGGGACAATGACTCAAAACCTAAATTCATGGTACTTCAGTTCATTTAATAATTACTTACTCAGTCTGAATTGAAAGCGAGATCTTATTTAACAGCTTACTTTTGAAAAAGACCCGCTGTTTTCTGGGGTTATTGTTTCCTTGTTTTGTTTTGACAGCTAACATTAACATTAATAGCTGTTTATAAATTCTTTTACTTACGACCATCTGTCTGTCTGGTAACTAACTATTCTGTCCTGTCTCATCAATTTCTTGGAAACCATGTTCAGCGTATTATTCTGATCCTACATTTAGATTTATAACAATTTATCAATCTGCTAATTGTGTCAACATAGACATCGAGTCATAGAAGAAGCATGTTTTGGCCGCACCATAATATGTCTTTTAGCACACTGGCTTTCCTCTGCTGAGGAGTAACTGTGGTTGTGTTGCAGTCTTCTCGTTGGTCAGAAGATGGAGCGACATGCATTTTCCAGCTGAAGGGCCACATCACTCCAGTCAGGACGCTAGCCTTCAGCCCCGACGGTCTGGCTCTAGCATCTGGAGGAGTGGGAGGCCTCATGAACATCTGGTCACTGCGGGTAAGAGACACACACAGATGGAGGTGAAAACTCCCACACAGGATGAACAGAAGGCAAACACTGCAGGTACAAGTCACACAGATACACGGATGTAAGTGTAAAACACGTGATATAAAAATATGGAGGTGAAAAGAACAAAGGATTCATCACTTGCCCGTCCTGCCAATGGTTACCACATCGCTGTTTATAGAGACGCTGAATACCTTTCCTCTGCACTCACTGTACTTGTGTCTATGTTCAACAGGACGGTTCAGTGCTCCAGTCAGTGGTAGCCAGTTCAGGGGCAATCCAGAACATTGTCTGGATCCCAGATGTGGGCGTCGCTGTCTGCTCCAACAGGTCAAAGGTAAAACTTCACACCTGATTAATATTTTTCCACGATTCACTAAAATACCTTTTTTATTTTGCGGTCTGTCTCATTTCTGTGTATGTGTGTGTTCGTACGGCTTTTCCAGGATGTACTGGTTGTGAACTGCTCCAAAGAGTTCATGGCGTCCAACCATGTGCTGGCCACTTGCCGCACAGCGCTGAAGAAGCAGGGTGTGGTCGGCCTGAACATGGCGCCCTGCATGAGGGCCTTCCTGGAGAGACTGCCAGTGATGCTGCAGGAGCAGTACGCGTATGAGAAGGTACGTCAGTGTTGAAAGATAGATAGAAACCATTAATATTAGGGATGGGAGGGGCGCCGTATAGCTCAGCAGGTTGAGCAGACGCCCCATGTGCAGAGGCTACAGTACTCACTGCAGCAAAAATATACTTAAAAAAAATTATTAGGGATGGGCATTTTCGGTAAATTCAGTAATTGAGTAAATTAATTATCTAATGAACAAGTACTGGATTACTTTAGTATTGTAATTCTGATGTTTCCTTCCCTTCCCACCCTCCAGCCCCACGTTGTATGTGGGGAGCAGCTCGTCCACAGCCCCTATATGCAGTGCCTGGCTTCCCTGGCTGTGGGTCTTCACCTGGACCAGCTTCTGTGTCGCCCCCCTGTGCCACCTCACCTTCGACATTGCCCACCAGAGTCTGGCACCGGCATCTGGAGTGCCAGTGAGTGGGCGTGGCTGGACTGCTTCTCCACAACAGTCAAAGCGGCAGAGGCCCTCGCTCGAGGTGCCACTTTCCCTGAGTCCTTCTCTGTTCCTGATCTGGAGCCAGTGCCCAAAGACGAGATGGCTCTGCTCATGGTGAGGATTTGCATCCGTGGCTGGAGCTGTAATTTAAGATTTAATGAATAGCTGTGTAGGTGCATAACAACACTGTGTCCCTTGCTCTTGTAGGACAACAGTAAATGGGCGTCTGGTATGGATGAACAGATCATGTCCTGGGCCACTTCAAGACCAGAGGTAGTTAAGATCCATTCTTGAATAAACTGCAATAAAGTGTTTATCTGTGGAGGTGATAACAGCTGCTCTAACCCACTCGATTGACGTCTGTGTGTGCAGGACTGGCACCTTGGAGGAAAGTGTGATGTGTATCTTTGGGGGGCAGGACGACACGGTCAGTTGGCAGAGGCCGGGAGAAACATCCTCGTGCCAACCACTGCTCCGTCTTTCTCTCAGGCACAACAGGTACACAGACAACACAGACAGAACACTGACAGAACAGACACTGTCAAAACAGACAGAGCACAGACATAACACTAACAGAACAGACAGAGCACAGACAACACCAAGAGGATACTGACAGAACACGTCCTAAATCTCCTCCTCCTCAGGTGGTGTGTGGTCAGAACTGCACCTTTGTGATCCAGCCTAACGGGACAGTGTTGGCGTGTGGGGAGGGCAGCTACGGACGCCTGGGGCAGGGGAACTCTGACGACCTGCACGTGCTCACCGTCATCTCTGCCCTTCAAGGTGAGTTGACATGAGTTACAATACAAACTGTTACATAATATTTTGCTGAAATAGTCAAATGTTTTTTTGGGGGTGTGTGGGTGGAGGTGTATAGCAGTCAGGGGGAATATCAATAAGTAATCTCCACTTCCAGTATTTCCACTTCCTGTAATTGTCATTTCAAATTAAAAGCTCTCTGTAAAGTACTTTGAATGTGCCTCAGCAGTATCAGGCCACCATTTTGTGACATCAATGAAAATTATATGAATTATTAACACTGCTAACCACCATTGTTGGCTACTTTTAAAATCATGTTTCCACTGTCAATTTTGGGTTTTGTTAATTGTTAATTATTATGGTATAGATAACAGTAATACTGATAACTTAAATTGTTTTGCACATACTGTGCACCAGCTCAAAGTGCTTTAGTAGAAGAACATAAAAAAATAAAATAAAAAAAATATTAAGATAAAAAGGGTTAAAGTGGGTTAACTAAAAGGTATGTTCAGGTTCCTACAGTAAATATTATCTACATTCTGCAGATGCAGTCCATAAAAACAGCATACCCACATGATTAGAAGACCAACTGTGGGGGGTCTCACTTTCTTGTGTTTGATAAGGTCTAGAAAAGATCAGACATGAATGAGCGAGCTGTACCGAGAAATTTAAAATCAGTAACCACGTAGCTCATGTAGATAATTATTGACCTGACTGGTTTTCTGTCTGTTCTATGATGTTAGGTCTTTCTAGCTGTACAGCTCTTTCTAGCCCTAGCTGTACCTCAGTAACATGTCTGTACCTTGGTCGCTCTTCTCTCCAGGTTTTGTCGTGACTCAGCTGGTGACATCATGTGGCAGCGACGGCCACTCCATGGCTCTCACGGAAAGCGGTGAGGTCTTCAGCTGGGGGGACGGCGACTATGGTAAGCTGGGCCACGGGAACAGTGACCGCCAGCGCCGACCCAGACAGATCGAAGCTCTGCAGGGAGAAGAGGTGGTGCAGGTCAGTGCATCTTTGATCAAGACTTTTTAAGGAACCCAAAAGTAAAGTAGGTTTGTCACATTTCTTGCCACATTTGTTTCCTTTTCCTTTTTCCAGATGTCTTGTGGGTTCAAGCACTCAGCGGTGGTAACAGCTGATGGGAAACTTTTCACATTTGGTAATGGTGATTATGGCCGACTGGGGCTGGGAAACACATCTAACAAGAAGCTACCAGAGAAGGTCACGGCTCTGGAGGGATACCAAGTGGGACAGGTAAGACAGAAAAGTACTGTTGAGATAAAAAAAATAATAATAATTTACAATGATGCATGTAGTAAAATGAGTAAAATCAAGTACTTCTTGGCTAGACCTGTGTTGACAAATATAGAAAACAGCCAGAAATGTACAATTTCTTTTGTGCTTGCCAGCTTTGATATTTTGAAGTTTTTGAAAACAGAGCATTGTGGAAGACACAGAGGTAATGTTGATGTTGTTCCCCCCTCAGGTGGCCTGTGGTCTGAACCACACATTGGTTGTCTCTGCTGATGGAATGATGGTTTGGGCTTTTGGTGATGGAGACTATGGAAAACTGGGACTTGGTAATTCCACAGCCAAGTCCTCACCTCAGGTACGCACCACTTCACCTGATCAGTCTCACCTGAAGTTACTGTGTTCTTCTGTGAATGTCGGGTGGTTTATTGAGGGTTTTTTTTTCTCTGTAGAAAGTAGACGTACTGTGTGGAATCGGAATCAAGAAGGTGGCCTGTGGTACTCAGTTCTCTGTGGCTCTGACCAAAGACGGGAAAGTTTTCACATTTGGCCAAGGTACGCTATTTTTTCTTTTTTTCCTCAACTAAATTTTAATATAATCACAATCAGAGCAGCAGTGATTGCTTGGTCCAGTCCCCTTTCTGTGTGAATTTTGTATGGTCTCCCTGTGCCTGGCTGGGTACAAATACTGTTCTTTCATAATGAAAAGAGCATTTGTCTATTCCATGTATTTGAAATATTCATATAGTTTGTTTTCTTTACTGTCACAGATCGCCTGATTGGTTTGCCAGAGGGCCGAGCCAGGAACCACAACCGGCCCCAGCAGGTGCCGGCTCTGTCAGGGGTCCACATCCAGGATGTTGCTGTCGGAGCTGAGCACACCCTGGTGCTTTCCTCCACGGGAGACGTTTACACCTGGGGCAGCAACTCGGAGGGACAGGTAACCTGTTATTGCACCCACTGAACCAAAACAAAGTAGTGTCAGTAATAATGATGTCAGGACTATTTATTTAATGTAATACAGCCCCCTCCAAAAGTGTTGGAACAGTGAAGCCAGTTCCTTTGTTTTTGCTGTACACTGAAAACCTGTGGGTTTGACATCAATACATTAATATGGACAAGCTTTTATTTCCAGGTATTTGCATCAAGATATGTTAAACAACTTAGAAGATAGCCTCATTTGTAATGGAACACCACATTTTTAGGTGAGCGAAAGTACTGGGATAGATAACCTGATTTAGATTCAGGTTTTACTTTAAACTAATTCAGGTCTATCTGTTCCAGTACTTTTGGAGAGGACTGTATATTGACCCTCATCTTGTGATTGGTTTCGTCAGTTTTTATTCTCTTGTAAATTATTTATGTTGGATTTAGTGTGAATGAATAATTGATGGTAACTTTGTGTGAACTGCACCTTTGTTGTGTAGCTGGGTCTGAGCCACACGAACCACGTTCGAGAGCCCACACCGGTGACAGTGCTGCAGGGCAAGAACATCCACCAGATTTCTGCCGGACGCTGCCACAGCGCCGCCTGGACGGCTCCCTCTGTGCCGCCTCGAGCACCAGGTGAGGCTCACCTGTCCCAACATGCAACCTAATGCCCCCTACCACCTCCTGCCGTGCCGTGCCACTGCTGTGGACGGTCACTTAATCTTGGAGGTCAGATTTCCTGCTGTGCTGCTGGGTCGTGTAGTGAATACCAGCATGGGGCACAGCACGTTGTTTATTTATGGAAGTTTATTTCAGTCATTAACAAAACAAAACAAAACAAAACGATTAAAATGCAACACAAACCCTCAAATCCTGAAGCAGAAGTGTTTTATAAGTGTTTTACCTGTTTCACAAGACATCAATTAACAAATAAAATAACAAATAATTCAATGACATTTAAATTGAAATAGCTGCAGGCAACACAGCCACTCATACTC
>OMNW01011151.1:4870-35602 GCA_900303245.1 Selene dorsalis
CCGCAGAGAGCTCCGCAGCTTCCGGCCGGGGGTTTTGCTGCTGCTGCCCGGGCACCGCGTGCTGCGTCTGCCCGCTGTCCGAGCCCTCCGTCCCGCCTCCGCTTTCCATCTTCTGCCGGAGATGGAGTCTCCGTTCCTTGGGCGAGGCGAAGAAGAGGTGAGTCGGAGAGTTATGGACATCAACCTCCTTTGTTTTTGTCATTCATTCCGTTTAGGCCGGAACCAGAAAAACAGAAATGAAACCTCCTGCTCGGGGAAGAGGAGGCAGAAGTTGAGTCTGTGGATAAACAACCGCAGAGCAACAACACAAAAGGAGGAGATCCTCAGTCCGGCCACAGTGAGGGCTGCTGCGGAGCAACAGGACCAGGAAGTGCAAACTGCACACAAATAGGCTACACAATTAAATCTACAATCCTCCTCTTCCTCGGTGTATGATGAAGCTGTGAATGATTCCGCTTTGTTCTGAGGTGTCCCCCTCTCCTCTCCTCTGGATCCGTCTCGATGACATTAACTAGCCGGTTTCTGCACAGAGGAGTGTGGGTAAGAGCAGAGAGAGGCAGTGTGGGGGAGAGACTCTCTCTCTCTCTCTCTCCGCCCAGATAACGGGATGCAGCTCCCGAGAAGAGAGAGAGGGAGTAAGAGAGCTTAATTTCTGCAGCTCTCTGCCGCCACCATCTCAGGATATAAAACACATTACAGTTTTTTTTATTCGCTTTGGCTAAATTCTCCAGTGGGAAAAGCGTTTTTCAAAAAATCAAGCTCAAATCTCTGAGCAGTTAGTCTGCCGGTCACAGCAGATGATTGATTTCTCATTCATTTAAGAACCAAACTTCCATTGTTTTGGGACATTGGCTATGTGAAAAAGAATGAAGAACAATTCTATGCAAATCTGCATAATAATCATGTGTATGTATCATTGATCTGAGTTGATCAGCTGATTCACAGTGAAATTGTCAAACTCCTCACAGCTTAAAAAAAAGACATCTCATTGTCTGGGCATCACAAAATGATCTATTCAGTTATCAAAATCTGTCATGCATATGTAATGAAAACCTATGACACTGGGTGTTTGTGATGTCCATACAAGGTATTGATCACCTGTGATCATGTTCCATGCTTTTAAAAACATGATTGTGACTGGCTAATTGTGATTCTTTGTCCATTACTCTCCCCAGGTACGTCTTTAACCAGCTGACTGTAGCAGACATCACAAACACTTAATTTCATAGGTTTATAGTTTATATATGAGATAATGAGATAATGTTTCATTAGGTGTGAAGAGTTTGATTATTTGCATTGAGAATCAACTGATCGGTGAGACATGTAATTTTCATGCAGATATGAGTCAGGGCAATGAGACAAACCGTAAGAGCAGAACAAATTAACTAATGTGCATGGATTTACATCCATGGCCAGAATGATACGCTTTGGCTGTGTCGTTAAAGGTAAAATAAAGCAGTGGCAGCTGCATTTAAAAGACACTTAGACATTTATGTAGCCTGTTGTTCAGTGTGAACAGCAATAATCTAAAGCACAGACACAATACATAACACAGCCACTCCCTTTAAAATGACACTACACCCCATTTACTGATTACTGTGTCCTAATGGAACATCTCCTGCTGTCTGTACTGTCTGCATTTATTATTTATGTCCTGTCCTTATTTATACTAATTTATCACTGTGGATAATACTCAAATGTCCACAGTCATTTCTTTTGTTTTATATGAATATATTAATATGATTTTATAAACCTTCATGTTATGAGGAGGAACACTGATATAACATTGCACATATGTATGATTCTCAATAAAAACATATTTGATAAGGGAAAAAAAATTGTAATGCTTGTCCTCCATCTGTAACTCCACCTCACTTCTGTCCTGCTATTTATTTGTCCAAGTGCTTTGATTTTAAAGGTACTTCTATTATTAAATAAAAAATGACATGGTATAATTTTATTTTTGCAACTACCTTATCAACTTTTAATAAATGATCTTTATGATACAGGTTGTTTGCTGACATAAACAGAATTTCCTATCATGATTAATTCACCTCAACGTGCACATGGCCTCGTGTTTCACCAGCCTTTCTGTGGGTGTCATGGATACTAAAGTATTAGCATGGAGCCTGAAAGACAGATACTGAGACCTGGATGTTTTTGTGTTGATGTTATCATATCATATCTCACAATGTGTAAACTTGTATTTTTATTACAATTCTATTCTCCTCTTCTAGTCTGTTCTATTCTGTTCTATTCTCCTCTTCTTTTGTCTTTTATTCCTCACACTCTCTGACTTGTGCAGCTCCTCTTTCACTGTGGAGCTCACTGCTATTATTCTTTCACCTTACACCCAGTCAGCTGCCCCCAAGGTGCTCATTAAACCATCAGTAGCAATTGATACCCTTGAATTATCTTTTATATTAAATATAAAATGCAAGAGTGGGCTGAAGCTGAGGTTTTCCATCTATTGTGATACCATCAAATATACGCTGTAAGATACACATGGTGTTTTGTTTGTTTGTTTTTTTACCATGTCTGCACTTTATTTACTGGTGCCGTGTTATCCTTTTGTTTTATTTATTCACTGTGAAGCACCTTGTGATGCTATGCTGTGAAAGGTGCAGTAGAAATAAAGAATTACTTACTACATGCTAACTTTCTTACAACTACAATGCTAAAACGCTGATGTTTAGCAAGTAATTAGAGTATGTACTGTCTTCATACAGATGACACAATATATATCATTTTAGTTTATCATATAGCGTGCTAACATTTGGTAATGAACAAAAATATGATTTTGATAGGTTTGTATCCTAGTCTAGCATTTTAGCATGCTAACATTTGTTAACTGGCAATAATACGATAAAATCATTAGTTTTGCAGATTTTTATCTAGTCAGCCAGACACACTGAAATATATACCAGTGAGAGGAGCTATTTGAAAAGTTATGAGACCACTAAAGTGATAACAATTAATCCTGAAATCAGCATGAATTCCAAAATATAAAACACAGGGAAACTCAGTGGGCTTCATCCCCTGGGAACCATGAACTTCTGTGCTAAATGTCATATTAGTACCATCAGTAGAAGTAGAACCAAAAGCCAAAAAAAATCCATGTGTAGCTCCAACATACATACCTAAAAATATCCACACTTGCACCATGCAATATATATAATATATACACACCCGTAGACACTCTATAGCCATGGAACTAAAAGCAGGAGCAGTGAGCTTGAAGATGAGCAAAGAGACACATTTACACCAACCACAACATTCACATCAGTTAATACTTTTCAGTGTATAAACAGGGGGATAGTAACCATGTAACTGTTTCGTGGAACGTGTTTCTGTGGTATTTTCTTTTAGTGACTAGGAGGTAATGTCACCTCCAGCCATTAACAGACGATCTGTTTCATTATTAGAATTAAAGTTATTCTCTTTCAACTTCAAATGTTAACACTGCAACTCATTCATTGATGTTTCTTCTCTGGTTTTGATTATTTGTGGTATTTCATGAAACTATCACCATGGTCAGATTAAAGTCTTGTCACAGAACGGCTGCAGAACGTCGATCCAGTCGCTCTGAGGTGGCAGAATAACCCTGTGAATTATTTATGAGCTGAAACTCTAGAGCAGCAAACACAGAATTAGAGCAGTTAGAATAGACTTATTTTTGCCATTAGCAGATCCATACTGGCAAAGGATTGTTTTAAACTGCCCATGTTAATGTGAATGACGTACACTCTATCAGATGTGATTGTACGGCTACTGCCACAGTACACACACAAGTAGTAAAAAAATGTGACAGTAATGCAGGTGATGCAGGAGAGGGTGTAAAGACAAAACTTATTGTGGTGTCACTGTGCTCTTGAATCACAATGAGGAGTTATGTTTCACTGCCTGGTCTCATTGTTTGCTTCAGATCAAGAGATTATTGTGCAGACAGGAATCTATGCACATGAACATTTTTTTATTTATCTGTGCAAACCCACTTGTAAACCTATAAATTTTCCTCAAAATATTCACAGTATACGTGTGTGCATGAAATTATTATGTGCCATCTGATAAAAAGTGTTCATCCCACCACAGTTCCTTTACATTTCTAGAGATGATCCTATGCTCCTATGTGCAGCAGCAGCGGTGCATTTGAAATCATGCACTCTGTAAATCATTCATGGTCGATGATCAGGTGGCAGCAGCCACAGAATCACATCTGATAGAGTGTGCATCATTCACATCAACAGGGCTGATTGTCTGCCATTAAAGGAGAAGTTTAGTTTTTTGCAACCTGGACCTTATTTC
Source organism: Selene dorsalis (assembly GCA_900303245.1). Classification (NCBI taxonomy): domain Eukaryota; kingdom Metazoa; phylum Chordata; class Actinopteri; order Carangiformes; family Carangidae; genus Selene; species Selene dorsalis. The sequence goes on from OMNW01011151.1 coordinate 9,176, forward strand.
TAGCATAAAATATGTTCATTTACTCACCCATACAATTTTGGTGTAACTTGGACGCTATTTAGATCCATTCACGATCTGTGTATATCCATATAATGGGAGTGATGGGGCATGGACAATGGAGCCTCTAAATAAGACATTATCTGCTGCGAAACTCCTTCATTTCACCAATATTTTGTTATGAATCTCCAGTACTATTCCCCTGTGAGTTCGGAGTTGCCTTGTTATTGTCATCCAGGGTTTTTTACACGGGTTTTTTTACACGTGTCAGTTGATTTTGGCGACCCCTGTAGACAAAAGCGGTAATGCTTTGCTGGAATGAAGACTGCATTTCCCATGAGTTCTAGCGCATACTGTTGTGAAGACGTTTATCTGGCTCGCGTGTGCTGTCTCCGGTCTGAGTGCTGTAAATCGTTTCGTTAGAGTTAGACTATTTAGAAATAGCTTATCTTCCCACAGATGGCCTCATTTGCTGTTGTAGGTCATACAGAAAAAACAAGACCCTTTTGCATATCCAGTTAAATGTTCGGGGCTTTAACTAATGTTGTTTTAATGCCTCAATGCTTAAAGCTGCTTTATGTGCAGAGGAAGTGCTGCATGTTATATTTTGGTTGTTTTGTTGTGTCAATAAAAAACAGAATGAGAATCTTTGTGTAGTGAGCAGCTAGCTGGGCTCAATGGTGACAGACTCACAGCGACATAAAAAGACAGGAAAGAACAGCAGAAATCAAAGTGGAAGATGAGTCAGCAGCTGTCTTCACCGTTGTAGTCAATTATTGTCAAAAACAACAACACGAGGACTCAGAGGAACATCTCTTCATCCCTGCACGTGAAACGTCCATATCAGGCCTTTTCCACAGCAAACACTTAACCTGACATAACAGGAAAAGCACAACACAAGGAGCCAGGAAGTGAGGCAGCTCAGTGAATTTCAGCCATCAGTCATGGACCGTCTGACTCACTGACTGATGATATTTCCACCACGAGACATCACAATGAAGGACAAAAAAAAAAAAATAGTATGAATAAATATTAATAATTAACTGATAAATAATTAAATAACGCCTAACCAGTCCCTTTATTAACTGATGTTTGGACCACCTACCCAATTAGCATGAGGACACAGAAATACATAAATGAGTAAAAGCAGATATGTGGAAACAAATAAATAAGGGAAATAGCATTTTTCATCACCAAAATTAATTCATTGGCATCTATTCAATTATTTTCTTTATTTACTTATGTACTTATACTTGTGTAATTTTTTGTCTCTCCCAAGCAGATAAAGTACTTTTTACTCTAAGTATCATTATTACTGAAGGAGGTGGAGGATTGATGATAAGATCACACCAGGCCATGACATTGCTCTTCTGTACGTCGTAACTCTACACTCAGATCACACACTCATTGACAGTCCTATTCAACATGGACATTGTAATTTGGAGAAGCAGAATGAATTTTGAATCATTAATGAACAGAAGCATAACGAGTTGGTAAAAGTAATTTGTTGAATAACTTAGCAGAACGCCAAGTGCTACACAAACAGCACTTATTATTGAGTGCACAAGCGCACACGCAGTCACACACACACACACAAAAGCCTATTAAAAACGCAAGATGTTTCAACAACACGTGTATCAGCAATGTTACAACTAAACCTTGAAAGTTAATGCAGAGTCACATGATCACTTGTATCTGGGGATGCATGATAACTCTTTTTTTCCACCAATACCAATAACATTTTTAATAGCGGGAGAAAATGGATGGATGGATATTTTATATACACATCTGAGGTTAAGAAAGGCTGTGAGTTAAGAGTGAATTTAACATTATAGCTCTGCCTCTGACTTAACACAATAATATAACCAACATTGCTACTGTAATCACAACAACAACGACTGTTATGACTCTTCAAAAATCAACATTGTTTCAAGTCAACTGAGGGGACAAACGGACTGAAAATAAGCAACATCATTGCAGTGCTGGTGAATAATAATTGGCTCTAGTCATGTCATTATCGGAGTATTTGTCGAGAATTATTGGCCAATAATTATCAGCCAATATCGGGCAGATAATTATCTGTACCGATAGTTATTGAGCATCCCTATTTGCATCCATTGCTCTTAACGTGTGAGGTTTAATTCAAAGGAATGATGTGATTCCTGTATTCCACATTTTAATTTGTCACTCCTGACATGTAATGACTATGTGAATGGAAAACATCTGTTGATTGTTCACAAAGTGTCAGAACAATCCACCACTCACATTCAGTTATTGTTTGTACCATAACTTAACCTGTATAGTTTCTTTACTCTCCTTGAGATAATAACACAATAGAGCAGATTCTGGTTATGATTCTGCTTCTGAAACTCTGTGCCTCTTGTGCTGAACTGTGGTTTCTCTTTAACATTCAGCTTTATTAAAGATAACAGAGATTTGACTGTTGCTGGACACAGGAACGTGTGAGACAATTAGGCTTTTCATTGAGGAAAAATTGTTTTAAATTGAATTAAGTCTGTGTTTACAAACTAATAAAATGTTGTGCACAGCTGTTGTTGGACTGATAAAGTTATGGGTATTTTGTTTTCTCTGGACTTTGATGTTTGCTGCTTTACTCCATGAGGATGTGATGTTGTGTATATGTGTTATCTAAATAAAACAATATTATGTATTTGATTCTACTCTGGTCTTTTCCAGAATCATGTGAACAACCGCGGGTTGCTAGAGAAGTAAACTGGTGCCAGACAATCGTACAGACTTTTCATACCCGAGACAGGTCCGGACAGGAGCGGAAACGCAGGTGCAGGTAGGAACCAGACGTCAGTTCAAGGATCGCGCGCATGCGGGTACAGAGCTGAGTGCACGCCAACGGTGCTCTGAACAGGGAGGACAAACCTAGGGTAGGAAACTTAGCCTGGGCTTCTACGTCCTGTCTGCACGAGGGATTCAAACAACCACCGATTACAAGGAGGTGACACATGGGGGGCATTTAATTCACTTTCTGAGTGTTAATGGTGGTTCGCAAATCAACTTAAGAGACGCATGACTGCCACCAACTGGACTGGAGTGTGGATCGTCAAATAAACAAAGACACACATACACACACACACAAAAAAAATAGATTCTTTGTATTACACTGGGGAACAATTCGATTTTTTTTTTGTTGAGTTAGATTTTTATGCTGATTAAAACTAAAACTGGCATACTGATTCCAAAATTGCAGTCAGTTGTTTTCCAGCACGTCCAGTTTTTTCTCTACAGCTTACCCTCCAGATAAGCAAAATGCCACTGATTAGCTGTAGTAAGATTTGCCAGCTGATTAATTACAGTAGCCATATCCTTTGTAAAAAACATAATAGTGTTAAATAAACATTGCAGTCATGCCTGTTTCTTTCATATTTCATTGTATGTCAATATTTGTCAATTTAAGTACAGTATTTTTCATATTTTTTAAGAAAACAGGGATCCTATAGTTCAAAAACTTAACGTGATAGAGAAAAACTGAGATCAGTTTTGGATTCCACACCCAAAAATTAGTTAAAAACAGCTGTCAGACCTAACTCAACAAAACTTGGGGAACACAATTTTTGTTTTAACCTCAGCAGGGCATCTTGGCCATGTCTAGAGGCCTAAATGCACTGAGCTGCTGCCAAGTGATATTTTCAGTTGAGCAGCAGTTGAAAAGGTCTAATAACCTAATAAACCGGCCAGCAAGTGAAGAAGAGCTCATGGTCTCAGCACAGTATTTTCTGATAAACAGTCAACAATCACTCATTTTTATGTTTGGTTTGACAAATTATTCAGTTGCTCAGATTTTTTCTTATGCATTAAGCTGGCCTCTGTGACATCTAAGTTTATACCTTATGTGTTTATATCTAAGTGTTGTCTCATCGCTTCCTCCTTAACAACCTCTCATCAGGAATATGAGTATAAATGAGATGGTGAACCCACCGCCCCACTGGCACCAGGTTACCTCACATCACCTCCCCTGCTGTCCAGACTTGAACGCATGACTGGAGGGAGGAAACCCTGTCGACCAACCAGCAAATACTAGTTACTAACAATGAGCATATTTTACAAATTATCTGTGACAAACTCCCTGATGAGCTTTTCATCGCTGCCCAGTCTGGATAATGGAGTGAGTGGTTCCCAGTCTGCTCTGCTGAGAGGAAAGAGGACAATAATAGAAACTCCCTGTCCCTGCAAGTTATCATCAGGCCAGTAATTGGAGAGCAGGTGGAATGTGCTGGTCATGAAAATCTGCATCAGCAGTGTCGCAACTATGTCTACCTGCACGTACAAGGAGATAATTCTCCTGTTATTCCTTCTTTGCTGCAGCCAAGTTGTTGTTGAAATTGATTCAGTGATTTTGTTTAATTGGAGTTATTAAACATCTTTGGTTTTAAAATAGGAAGTTGGGGAAACAACATGTTGGTGCAGTTTTTGCGTCCAGTATTAGCTACAGCCTACTGTATGTCATGTTGAATGGAAATACTGTATATGCAAAAAACACATGAAAACACAAATGTCGCCTAGGTTTTGTCATGAAGTCTCATTGCTGCAGTTTAGAAGACTTTGGACCCAAAAATGCAGGCATTTTTATTCTCTTTATGAATAAATGTATTAACACATGATTAACATTATTTCTGTGTCTGTCTCCTCCTTTCATGTTCATTGGTCAGTCTGAACCTCATTGTCCCTTTTTTTTCACAAATCCAAGGTGGCAACCCAGTTGTTGCAGGAACACGGTCAACTCAGATGCAATGTTGGAAGTAAATGGAACATAGGATTAAGCTCCTCTTAGTTTCTGAGGTGGAATTTCCGATGACAGAGCCAACTGGAAACTTGAAGTCCCTTTGTGTCCCTGCACTCATAAAGCACAGGGTCATTTTGCAACACTTTTGCAGTTTCTTAGACACTCAGACTGGTGGTTCTGTGTCATGAGCCTGAACTGATTTGTCTCTTAAAAATGAGATGAGTCTCTTCTTTGAATAACAAGTTTCTCCTGAGCTTCCCTTCCTGCTGGTCACAGTACGGCCTATATATACATAATGATATCAAATCACCCAGCTCCTGCTGATACACGTCTGTCGACAGGTGGTTCCATGTCCCTATGATGTTCTTATGGAATAGTATTCAGAGGTTATCCCATCCGTATTTCAAAATCCAGATATTTGAAACATCATCTTTCATTCAGTGGAAGATCAAAGCCTTACCGCCCCCTGCTGTCTTTGGGCAAGACATTCAATTCCTATGACCATCAGAGGGCGGTCTTTCATAACTAATGGAGGACACAAAGAGCGCTGATTCCTAAATTGACACTGACTTTGAAGAGGTGGGGTGTGCAGAATTCAGCGGTGGAAAAAAGGGGAAGCCAGCACATCTGTCCTGTCTGTCTTTTTTTTTTTTTTTTACTGATATCTCCAAGCTGTCTATTGTGCACATGCATTTTATGATATACTGGCACACCTGTGATTAAAATCCTCTGGCTGCAGCAGCTCAAGCATACAAGGTAGAAAGAAATATAAATATGTATTCAAGAAAAAACAAACAAATACACAGACTATATAAATTATATACACAACTGAAATAAAAATGTGATTTGTAAATGAAATAGAAATAGAACATTGCAACGTGTGAATGTTACATGGCAATTATGTGATGATGGTATAAAACTGACGAATAAGTGATATATAAATATATAAATTTATTTTGTGACCATAATGCATCACAACCAGTTTAGACTATGTAGACTGTGAGGACTATGGAAACTATACTTATGACTTATGAAAATATAAGTTGTACAGATTCAGTTAAACACAGTGATAGGACAGTAGGAACAACATTGAATTATCTTCTGCCTCCATCTAGTGGTGCAGAGTAGCAGTAATAGATAAGTGTGCTCAGACAGTGCAGAACATCAACATAACAATAGCACACGAGGAAGAACCAAACTATTTGCTGATGCATTTGTATGATAAGGATCAAAATATTTGTTTGACCAGAAGTGGTTTTATGTTGAAAGGCAATTTGGATGCAAACAGGAAGTAAACTATTCAAATCATTCAAGTACAAAGACATTTTAGCCCACATCAAAGCAGTGACTGTTTATTTTTCTTATTTACTGCAGAAACTCTTCAGTAAAGAAAAGATTAGAGCAAGTTGTTTACATCTCATACACTCATGATAGAGTGTGAGTACAATGGTAGCACTGTTGACCCTCCTCTTAGCCTGCACGATGACCTGCACCACTACTAACACATTAATAGTTTGCATGTTTGTGTGTTATGTACGCTGGTCTGAGCATCTGTATGTACACTGCATGACTGTCCCTTTGTGTGTGTGTGTGTGTGTGTGTGTGTGTATAAGCAGGACTCAGCGTCCCACTGAGAGCCTGAATAGAGACCATTTTCTCTTCTCCTCTGTCTGTTCCCTCCTCCTCTCCTGTTCTCTCTCATCCTATCCTCTGTTCTCTTTTCTTTTCTTCTCATCACACCATTGTGGTTGTTATGTAATGGTGGGAAAGAAAACACACTGCTTGTCTGTCTGCTGCAGCCTACGACGACAACAACAACAACAACGATAACAGCAAGTCATTGTGGGAGATGACACATTTCTGTGTGCAGTTGTGTGTAGACTCAAGTTTTAACAGCAAGGAGAAGTTTATTATACATTTCTTTTTCAGTTATAAACACTTGTTTTTATGTCACTGATATCACTGTGATCCATGATTTCCATAGATCTGTGTGCTCAGTTGATGGTTTGTTAAGTGAAGACCTCCTGAACTTATTATTATAATTCCGATTAGTCTGAATCCAAGAGAACCATCATGGTTCATGGTTCTTCATGGACTGGTGCAACAATTTACTGTATGTATTATTGTATAAAAAAATATTTCAAATACAAAATTTCCCACTGCTCTCTGCAAAGAAACAAACTAATGAGCTTTTTCAGCAAGCAACAAATCAAAAAGCTTAAAAACACATTATTATCTGGATCAGAAATGCTCCATGTTGAAATGAAGTCAGATGATAAAGATCAACAACAAACCACAAAATCAAAATAACTCACACAAACCCACACTGGAAGACAAAGAGTGTTATTATAGATGTAGACCATATGCCTGAACCTTTGCCATGCCTGTCTAAGTGGGCAGTCAGCTGTATCAAACATATCAATGTCTGACAGGCTAAATTATTGATGAGAGAGATGATATACTCGAGCCAATCTGATGTCTCATAAGCTGGGCTTGAAATGAACACCAACTGTTTAATTAGATATATGTGATGATTCATGACAACCTCAACAGAATCCTGTTTTCCATATCTTCTTTTCAATAAATTCATCTCTCTATCATGTTTATCTTTTCTTTGACCGTCATCACCCTCATCATCAACTGCTGCCATGAAACGTCCAGTGCAGAGACACAATTCCAGTCATTCTGAACATGTTAAGTTAATCTACTTGTAGAGACAATGAGGGGAAGAATATGAAACCATTAGGGTGTGGTGTTCAGTGGCCACCTGTGTTACACAATCCACCTGACTTTATGTTGACCCCACAGCCTGCACTATCACGACTAAAACATAAAAAGATAGTGAAGTGACAGTGTGTAACAAATCCAGATTTATATTTACTTTAAAATAATATATATAAATCCATTGTTTTTAAGTCAGAAAATCATAAAAATACTTTTAAACGTCTGTGATGTAATTTATCATAAGGCAGATATTTATAGTACAAAAAAGCGAACCAAAACATTTCAAATTAGAGGGGTTGTGTTGCAATTGTGTCGACTTCGGCCATTATTTGCTACTTGTCTTGTCATTGGTCAAGTGTTCCGTGTGTAACATCTGATTGGCTGCGGAGCATGTCCATTATAAATCTAATCCCTCCCCCGCTGCCAGCGACTTCCGCTTCTGTGTCAATCCTAGGCTACACAGTAAATTACTGCTCATCACTGTGGACTTGTCAAAACAGTCACCCCGGACGCACCGCCGAGGTAAGATGAGGGACATTGTATCGCTCTGTCCACGGACTCCTGTTATTTCTTCACCGTCGCTGATTTAGCTTTGCATTTTTGTGAATATTGTGTTGCTAGCTGTGCTAAGTTAGCCACCTTTTTTGTTTAGCCCACCCGCTAACATTAAGGCTAGCTGTCAAAAAGCGTCCCTGGCGTGCTGTCAGAGTCAGGACCGTCAGGTCGATGTTGTTGTTGTTGTGCAGGATAAACAGATCCCGGTATGTTTGTTTTAGTCACCGCTCTCATTTAAAACTGTCGCCGTGGTAAATTAAGTTTTAATTTGTCAAGCCAGATCAACTGCTAAACTGTATGCGCTGCTGTTAGCAAGCAAACAGTTGACGGTAGCATATTTGGGGATGGGTCCTGCCTATTGGCACTTGGCTGACAGCTATGTGGCGAGATGTTAAGTTCTCAGTGAGTCATCTAAGAGCCATATTAGATATATTAATGTTTAACTACTGTTAGTGTTTGGGCTATTTCCAGTATGTTAGCAAACCACACCAGTGAGTCGTCTTGTATAACAGGAGTACAACTGATGGTTGAAATAAAGAAAAATATATGCAATAAAGAACAGAGAGATATGTAAACCTGCATCACTAACACCATCAGCAGCAGCAGCTCTTATCTCTGACAAGGCCTAGGTTAAAATCACCTCCTGTTTAGTTTGACTGCCTCAGCAAACGGTGGGAATGTCCCTCTGCCTGTTTGGCTTCTCGCTGCCTCCATCCCATTCCCATTTACATCGGACTCACAGGGGGAGAGACTAAACTAAAAGGTTTGTCTTTGAAGGCTGGTGCACTGGAGGTCATTGACACCAAGGTTTGCACTGACACAGCAGGCTGTTTATCTGCTCTCCCTGACAGACGTATGCATCCCTTAGAGGCTCTGCTGCTACTGCACTGCTGCATCAACTGACCTCCAAGTGATCATGCCAGGAAAAAAGTGCTTAAACACCAAGATTGAGGGTTATCCTGTTGTTTAGGTAATTTTAAAATGTTTTGACTACCAATCAGGTCGATTGCATTACAATAACAGGCAATAATAAGTGAGGAAATGATGCTGAAGTTTGAGATATTTTACCAGACAGTGAATGCATCATTCATTAGAAATACTGCTTCAGTGATGTAGGTTTTTAAAGGAAGACACTCTATTTTTATTTTTATTTTTTTTTACATGAGACACAAGTCTGTTCTTTCTGGTATTACAGCTCCAGAGAGAATAACTTGCGCTATGTCATTTTGTTTTGCGTCTTCCTCCCAAAGGTGCTTTGATTACCCCTGTTGTTAGTTGCTATGCTGATGGTCTCCATTTGAAAAGGACGTCAGCACTGTGTTGTTGGTTCGCCGGGAGTGAGACGATTATGCATGGATGAGATGAGATTTCTTTGTTGATGGAGTGACTTACACCTTTTTAAAATATTTTTCAATTCCGCAATACGTATATTTTTGAGGTCTGTGGTTTAATTTAAGGGGAACAGGAAAGAGATTTTGCAACGCATGTCCTAAAAGCCTGGTTTCAACACAGCAGACAGGGATGTTGCAGTCAGGGCAGGACCAACACACACCAAAGATAGTGCAACACAAGTAGACAAGACATAAATTAGAAAAATTGCCACCCAAGTTGTAATTTGTTCTTGAAGTGTTTGATTTTTGGCTGGTACACATAGAATAAAGTATTTAATGTACAGGTGTTAATAGGTTTCTCACACACTTTTGCAGCCCTATAGTTAGTGTTTTCTTTCTCTGTATCTTATATCTGCGACGTGTGGGTTGCCACTTGGGGATAAGGCAAAGTTTGAGTTAACACTAGTCCAGGCAACCATCCAGGCAACAGAGAAACAATACTGTATGTATAATTTATAACAGAGAGCAGGTAGCCAGTCAGCAGCCTGTGTGATGTACAGCCTTTGTATTGTTTTGCTTTGCTCTGCTTTGTTTGCCTCATGGTCATAGAGTGCACGCTGGCCAACAGGGACCAGAGCAAACTGGCTGCAGATGCACTATTATATTATGCTTCTGGCCAATAATAATTAAGTAAGAAAGATATCGATCTGTTACTATTTTCCTGTTTGTGGTAGTCAGATTGAGAAATCATTGTCATAACGTAATTCCTCAATTCTCTGCCGACGATGCATTTGATTTGTTGTGAAGGGGTATTTTGGACCCCAGTTTAGATGCAGCTCTACTTGTGTTTTTGTGCATACAGATGTGAACTCTACATAGTTGGTGATGAAACACTAAAGGTGGATTTATTGTATTGGTTGGGCGCTGCGATATCTACATGTGCAGGCTGTGTGGCTGCAGCTGATGTGCTCTTCCTTCATTACTTGCGTGTCAGCATTATAGGCGACCATGCTCGGACTGCAAGAAGCGTGATCGGTCAGCTCAGTTTGCTTTTGGTTTTCGTCTCCCCCATGTCACGTCGAAGTCGTGTTTACCGACAGCAAAGATTAAACCTGCAAACAGAGGTCAGCCCGCTGAGGATGGTTCTCAGTGTTGTTCTCCTTTTCAGTAACAACGCTAGAAATCATTTTATCATCAAAGTCGCACAAACTGAAAGGATCCAAGCTCGTCAAAACCCCAATGTACACCTGAACGGCCTCTACAGGAGCATTTCTGCAGTGAGCAGGCTGAACATCGAAATGAACCTGAGATATGTTGATGTTCCTTCCTCATCGGTACTCATTCCATCAGAGTCATTAAAACAGTATTAGTGAAGGGCCACACCCAGCCTCAAGCTCTGCCCTCTTTTTGATCACAGCTACTCACCAAGTGTGTAATGAGTTTTTTTTGTGAATGTAACTTTCAGGGTGTGGCATTATCGCTGTGACAATTCTGTCCTCACGCACAGATGCTGATAAACACCTGCCATCAAGTTGTGCCATCTTGAACACACGCACACAGATTCAGAGGGTGGAAACAATAGCATCTGTCGTCACGGCTGCTGATCATAAATTCATTCCTGCACAGTAGTTATCTCCAGCAGGATGACCAGAACACAGACTCAAAAATCCAGCTGAACCAGACTTCCCCATCTGAAACCCGGCCACGAACAATGCGCATCGCAAAACTATGTTTGCGCACACATTTTATATGCACTTCGCTACAGGAGTGTCTTTGTTTGTGTTCGAGGGTGGTTGATGTGCTGAAGAAGTTTCGAAGGAAGGTGCTGCCCGGCCTGAAAAGGAAAAGTCATCCCAACAGGTTTTGCCTCCTCACAGGTGTCGGTGTCAGCGCTGAGTCATGCCGCACCGAGCGGCGGTTTGTGTATGTGCGAGACTGTGCTCAGCAATCCCGCTCAGAGTGAGACGCTTCTTTTTTTGTTCCGAGGAGGTTTACGCTGCGTTCCTGAAGAGGCAGACTCATCACTTCAGTCAGAGGCAGAGGCACAGTCCTCTGCATGAAGATTAGGCTCATTCCTCATAGAAATCAAAAGAAATCAATGCACGGTGAAGGGCGGCACATTGGTGCAGTCTCTGGGTTTCCGCTGGTTTATCCTAAGATCTAAGTCTCTCTCAGTCATATCAGTATCAGCACTGACCATGAATAAACTACGTGATGTCTTTTTTTTTGTGTCTCAAATGACTGAAGTTATTTTCTTTAAACGGTAAAATGTTGAGCCTCCGGTACAGAGTGTTTGAACAACATTTTAGGGATCACTGCAAAAACCTGTCTAGGTAAACATGAGGAATATCGGCTGATTGATCAGTTATCAGCATTTTTCACTCCTAAAAATCCTTTATCGGTCGGACCATAGTTTTCTCACAGCAATAAGGTCCTTAGTTTGAGGCGCTTGCCCACGGCTTTTCCGTGTGGAGTTTGCATGTTCTCACTGTGTCCGTGTGGATTCTCTCTGGGTTCTCTGGCTTCCCCCACAGATCAAACACAGGCACTGTAGGTTATTCATCGATGACACTGGATGGATGGATGGATGGATGGATGGATGGATGGATGGATGGATGGATGGATGGAGGGATGGATGGATGGACGGATGGCCTCATTTGACGACAAAGGATTTGACCCTCATCCCTCAAAGCTGTTTGTGGAGCTGTTATAAGTTTTGACATAAGGGTTGACATGTTAATATCATTCGCATGTGTGTGTTTGTGATGTAGTTCCTTCATTCAAAGCCGAATATCTGCTTCAGTGTTGAGATCGCGAGAGTCTCTCTCACCATCATTGATTAAGAGTTAATGTTTGTGCTGGGGGTTTTTTTTTGCTTATTTTTTGCATTAGTGTGAAACTAAACAAAAGATCCTGGAACAGGGTCACTCATCACCTTCTCCAGCTGCAGCAGAGACAGCAGTGTGTGATTTCTGCTGTCGTTTGACTTTTATTTTCATTTTGCTGAGCCGTGGTTAACGCAGCCACCGATGCGAGTCCTCTCTCCGCCGACCAGGACAGATGTTGTTGACCTGAGCGCTCGGTCCTTTTTCTCCACACCGCTGCAGTCAGTCAGTGGATATTTACTCCGACGGGGTTCTTCTTGTGATTGAGGTCAAGGGAATGCGATTTCATACTTGTGATTAAACTCTAATGACATTTCTTTTGTGGGCTATATTGACATTTAAACTCACTGGGTAATGATCTTGTGATATGTGCCGCATTTCCATTTCTGCTCCCGCTCATTCGTGTCGTATCCCTCTGCAGACGATAGACAGGGACTGAGCAGAGCTGTGTTTACTTTATATATTGCTACGGCACAGTTGGAATCAGTTTCCTGCTTATTGCATTTTTTTTTTTTTACATGCTTTTTTTTATTCTGAAAACATAAACATCTGAGCTTTTACTGATTTGTAAAAGATATTTCTATGTAAGCACCTGATCTTTCTTTGTCGTGGCTGTGAATACTACAAATGTTAATATTTAGATATCTATTTGAACTATAGATTTTCTACATTTATAGCGCACATGCGGAAGGAACCACTTTTAAGTGTGCCATTTTTATTTCCGGCTACATCTGACTCTGCAGTGCACAACGTTATAACTCCTCTCTAACCCCTGAGTCCTGGGTTTTCTCCTCTGCACAATTGAGTGTTCAGACAGTAGCTCGGCAGAAAGCTGCTCTGTGCTGAACTCCCTCTGACACAGTGGCCTGTCTGTGCTTCTTTTTCATAACGTTGCCTCTCAGGCAGTATTCACATCCTGCCTCCCTCTCTCTCTTCTGTGGGAGCGTCAGATCAAACCCTTTCCCTACATTTGAGACTCAGTTCTTGCAGCTGTAACCTAAAGCCCTCGCTCGGTGGAAGCTCATGAAACGAAACACGGTCTCTGGAGAATCTGTGCCCCAGACACAACGGTAAATGGAAAACATAACGGTGAAAAATGAAAAGTGATGTAACCTGATGTATGCTGGCAAGATGAGAGTTAAGTGCAAGTGTCGTCTAGATGATACTCAAAAAAATCATATTGTGCTTATTTTGGCAGATAATGTGATGCTGTTTCAAAACTACGGTGGCACTGAGGGCTCAAAACACTGCAGCTCAAGAACACACGTTATGCAAAGATCTGACTAACGCTAAGCTACTAGTGGTACATATTAGCAATAATATCAGAATGATGTGATAATTCTGTTGAACCAGAGAAAACTTTATTTTCAAACACCACTAATCTTCACAACTCCTAAAGTCAAAAACCATTGAAGTGAAGGGCTTTAGCTGGGTCCGTCACTTTTTAGTGTCCCTGGAAACACTTTGCAGTGCTGTGAGTTTTTGTAGTGCATGTGTTGTTTAACTGCTGAAGTTCTTTTCTGTCATTTTTTGTAATTTTACCATTTTAATTTTAACTAAAAAAAAAAAAAAAAAAAAGTGATCATGATGTTTTGTAGCTCTTGATCCTGTATGTCTGGAGAACATGATCTAACGCTTACGGTGCTGCCAGTGCACAACAATGTGACACATTTTACCTTTATCAGAAAAAGAAAAAGCATCTCCTGTGATTTCAACATTGCCTTTTGTTATGTTTTGATGGATTGTGCAGCTCTACTCTAGACTTATTAATATCAGTAAATTCACATTTGTGAGATAGCCACTTGGCTGCAAGCTGACAAAGCCAAATGGTGGGTTTTTTCCTCCTATTTCCTACTGTGGGATGGTGTGATGTTTAAATGTTGGTCAACAGACCTGCAGAGATGACATATGACAGTGGAGACAAGAAAAGCATCAAACATTAAGGGCTTCCTGGTTAATTTTCTCCTTTATGCAACACATTTGTCGCAGTGTTGATACCAGCGATGACCAGTTTGTGGAGACATGTCACAGCCCTCTTGCTGCTGTTTCCAGGTGTTTTGCCAGCAACATTCAGCCAGGTCTGTCCTAAGTGTGACCCATGGGCCCACCGTGGCCTGCTGACTGATTTTAAATGGCCTCTCAGATTTCTCTTCAATAGTTATGGGACCATCAAAAGCTCCTTCTCCTTTTCCCCTTTTGACTTTGAGAAAAAAATTCTGCAGTGGAAAAGGATCAGTTGTTGAGAGGCCACGGGTCTGAGACACAAGACATTTGTTTCAGATAACCTAAATTAAATTCCTATCATTGTTGATGGTTTTTTGTTGGTAAAGTCTGTTTCACAGCTTCTACTCATCGTAGATTGTGTATGAGTTTCACGGTGTGCAGTCATGTGGTCATAGGTGTGCCACTTGTTGAGATAAGCGTGTGTGTGCGTTAGGACAAAGAAGGAGGTGTGTATAAGTGTGAGTGTATATATCTATATCTATATCAGTACCAGGCTCCGTCTCTTGTCACTCACTTGTTTAGAGCTGAAACTGGACCTGACTGGATCTGAGTCTCACCGGTAGGTTTGTCTCAGAGGTTCTGATCAATCAGATTATTGGTTTCTTCACCAATTTAGGTTGTAAGGAGGCGGCAGCATGAACAGGTGAGACCTGTGGAGTCAGTGTGTTTGCTGACATGCTAATACAGTTATCTTACTATTTGAACACTCCTGGGGTGAATTCATTTTACTGCTTCATACTGTTAGTTTTACTTCTCTATTGTTGTATATGTATATATACACACTGCAGATGTATCTCTAGTGAAGAAATCATTTCAACACTGTAATCAAAACCGTTTGTGTTGTTTCTTGTCCTGTTCGCTATTATGAACAAAATCTGAGGTAAAAGTTCCTTTTGTATTTTGGGTTATTTTGGCCTGGATTCAAATGCTGATGCTGGATCTGTCTTTTACTTTTAATACCATGTGAAATATGTGATGTATCATTTAAGCATCTTTTGTTTGCTCTTTGCAGAAAAGAAGTTTTTCAAATGAGGTTCAGTCACAGCAGATTGAGCCTGCGTTTGCCCCAGTTTGAGGTTATTTGTGATGAACTTCTGTCCCAGTGTGGAGGTGTGTGTGTGTGTGTGTGTGTTCCTGTGGGGTGTTCATGGTGCCATGTCTGTCATGGTTATGTAACAGCTCACAGGCGTCTGAGAAACAGTGAGTGATATGATCTGAGAGTCTGTTGCAGCCAATCAGGAGGCTCTCCTCTCTCTCTCTGTCTCTCTCTCCCTCCCTCTCTCCCTCCCTCTCCTTCTCTGTGAAGTAACTCTCTCTGTACGGTCATGAAGTACGATTAACAGGTTAAGACACAGCTTAAAACATGGATAAACGCAACAGTCTCAGCCTAATAAGAATGTATATCAAGTCCTTTACAAATAATAAGGAGTCATTTATAATAACGAAGATTGTAGCTAATTGAGATTAACGTCTTAATGTCTGATATCACTGATTCTTAGTTCCTGTCTCTTTTCAGACATACAAACCTAATTATTGAGCTCCTCATGTGGCGTGTGGCCGCTCAGCTTCAGAAACACTTAAAGTAGCAGAATCTGTTTAACATCTCTTAAAGGCCATGAGTGGCCCGAGGGCTGCACTTTGACCAGCAGTGTCATACTTTTTTTTTCACCACATTATCAGAAGGAATTTTCTCATGATCTGCTTCGTTTCTCTTTCACACACCAGCTTCGCCGACACGTGTGTTCCCAGTTGGCTGTGTGTTGTGTTCACTGACTGATGCATCATATAGAAATCGTCTAGTGACGCCCAGATGTCGGTTTCTGTCTGATCTTGGCTGGAGGCACAGTCGAATCAATTACAGGCTTCATAACTTTCTTTCCCGCAAAGACAACCGGTCAATTGTCGTCAGTAAATAGAGCCTTACAACAGGCTTTACATGGCAGGCGGCCGTACTGGGAAATGCTGGAGAAATTCTAGCAAGATGAACAATTCATAGTATTGATGAATTATAGTGTGACCTGCCTTGCTTGTAGCTGTGTTACAGTAGCTGACATCGTGGTCGTGCCGGAGCCGCACTGCAGAACCTGCAGGGCCGCATTTTCTAGTTGTCGCGTCGCTGATATAATGGGTGCCAGGAGTTAATTGCATTAAACTGTTGTCACAGTGATGAAGTTGTTTTCAGAATTTATAGGAAATTATGACTTGCCATGGTTTTTCTTCAGCTGCAGTGTGTTCGGCTCTCGGGGTCGTCAAATTTTGCGACTTCGACTATATTTCGATCAATTGTGCAGCTCTAGTCACAGGGTGAGTGCGGAATTCCGCATGCATGTTTGTGCCGCCTGTTTCAGATCTTGGAAGTCGACAAGGAAGTTTCTCTGAAGTGTCTTTTATTCTTGCTATGAATGCATCCAATAGTTCTGCAGCAGCAGGATTGTAAAGTGATGACCAAAATGGTGAGCCTGCAATAACCCATGCAAATCAGGTTTTCAGCCATGTTTGCCAAGTTCACAGACGTAACTCGGCCTCTCTCACGCAGTAATGCTGCTGTTTCAGCTCAGACTCACCTGAGAGCTGACTCATCTAAAGTCATTAACATTAAGGAAAATGTTTCCCTTTGTGGCAGCAGAAATCATGTAGTAACAAAGGAAGCACATAAGTTTGTATTTATATTTATTGCTCCTCTCTCTCCCTGTCACCCCTATTTAACACATACCCATGTTATTAGAATAATAATAAACAGTCTATTCCCTCACCTAATGATAAAACTATATATTCAGCATTTTGAGCATATGTGAGGAAAAATGACAATGACTTCTGGTTTCATTTCGATATAGAACATCGAGTCCTGCAACACTGATGCACAAAAATATGTGCGATAGGGGTTATCACAGTCTAAGGCTTGGTCATGTTTTGATTCACAAGCCGCCAACTTGACCTGTAGAAGCAGACAGGAGTTTGGGGAAGATCAGAGTAAGGAGAGATAGTATAAAAAGCTTTTATAACTTGGATTGTCATTTCCTCCAATTAAAGTTGGAGTTAAAAAGTCCTCTTGTGGATGTGTTAAATTTTGGGAGTGCCCTGGTTTATGTGATTATGAGAGCACAGGAAATATCAGGCTTTGTAGTGTGCAGTAGATCTCTTGACTGGATATCCTGACGCTGATAAACAGTCAACTCCCTTTTTAAGGGAGATCAACCTCATTCTGTTTGTGGCTAGAGTTCACCAACAAGGTTTCATCTTTAAACCAGATTAAAACGTGGTTTTAGTTGGAACCCTGAACCAAACAATCTAAAATGAATACAGATTAAATTTACACCTCACTTCAAAGTCAGTTTAGTTTAGTTAACCTTAAACTGCCACTTTAGGAGATTGAGAGACAGACTCAGCCTACTTGAGTTTTAAGATGAAGATTCTGTCCAAATGTCAGTTCACATAGGAAACAGTTTTTTGTTTAGCTTGCTAGCAAAAATGTGATCATTTGTTTCTATAAAAAGCAGCCAAAAACACTTAATGGGGCACCCTCCACCTCTCTTTTATACTTACTAGGTCCTGACAGCATGCAGAATATTTATATTTATTTAAATAAACATTTTCTAATAATTAAATCATTTTGATTTTGATATGCACACTTGTTCCTATCGATTAAACTCAGTTTAATTTAATCTTAAAGAAATAGATTTTGCTTTATTAAACCGAGTTTAATTTAAAAAGGTGCAACATTTGCTGGCTCAATTTTAAACCTGGATTTACTAAACCTTAATGACAGTTGATGTTGGATAAGAATAAACCTTGTTGTTGCAATCCATTCTGAATGTTGTTAGAATGGGTTCATGGTGGAGCTTGTGTTTTAGTCAGAAACATCAAAAAAATCAAAAGTTCATTTATCTATTTAATTAATCCACATAAAGCACCTCATTATAAATTAAATAGGGAGAAACAAAAAAACATTAAAAGATTCATTGCACAGTTATTGAATATCAGCTGTCAGAACAATGGTTACCTGCTTTTCATCCATCTTGTCCACCTTATCGATCGTGGACACTGAGGACAAAGTTCACCTGTGTGCTGAAGGCGTTACCTGTGTGTGGCATAGGTAAAAAGCTGCCGCTGTGCAGAGAGCGGCTGAGAGAGAGGCAGCACCGTTTTACCTCAGATACAGGATTTCATCTTCAGAAATGAGTAACTTGTCCAAGTTAGCTGTTTCTTATGGGATTTAATCACACTGCAGGTATGTTAAAAATGAATATTTTACTGTAGCACTGAAAGCTACCGATGTGTCTTAACATTTACTGGTTTAATTGTGATGGTGCAGATGAAGGAATGTGGACTCTAAAGATGGCAGGTAACCTATCTTAGATTTGCAAAAATGTGCATGCAAGGTACGCTGGGTATGTTATTGCCTAAAATGTAAATGGAAGCTGTGAGGAGGGAGACTATTGGATTTCGGCTTTGCATTTATGTAAAAATATCATGAGTCAGGAAAAAACATAGTCCGAACTGAAAGAATATGCTGCAACATAGTAAAATCTAAGTGAAATCTAACATGGTTCACTTCTGGAAACAGGAGACTAATAAATTAGATTGAGATTTAATGTGTTTTCGGAACAAGCCTTGTGCTGGTAACAGTAATTTAGCATGAGTCAGTATTTGTTGTGTTTGCTGTGTGTTTCTCTTCGTTGTGTTGCTGAGATCTGAGGTGTGTGGATTAAAGCAGTGAGAGATCCAACTGTGCCCAGTGTCTGTCCACTCAATGACCTCCACTCAATGACCTCATCAGTGCTTTCAGATGATTTGTTTCTGCATAAATTGTAGATTAAACTTCATCACTCTAAGCTTTATTAGCACAATGTCAGAATCACAATTTTATTACATTTTGGTGTGAAATTTTCTCTGGTCTTTCTATAATCTACAACACTTAAATAATTGTAGTAATATTAAAATGTTGTGTAGTGGAGAAAATAATGTGACATCCTAATAGAAATTGTTGTGTGTCCTTGGGAATGAGTTAAAGAAGAGGAGTTTGTTTAGTGAGATAGATTCTGATAGATAAAGATGGATGGATGGCGGCCAATTGAAGATCTTGTTAACCTGTTGGCATCACTTTACCCTGCAGAACACTGTGATACGACAGTGTTAAAGCCACTTAAAATATATGATTTTAAGGCAAACTTGGCCAAATACTAAGGTGATGCCAATTTGGGGAAGGTCAATCAAACTTAAGTGTTTTTAACTGAATATTTGTAATAAAAGTGCAAGAATGCTAACTGCTAACACAAACGCACTGGCCAACAGCTAACACCCCTTGCCATTTCCTACTGGTGTGCTATTAGCTCACTCTTCTTCTTCAAAGTGACAGACTAGAGTTGCAAACAACAGTATAGAATTTGGATCAACGCTGCCAGTCCAATAAATTACATCAATATATGACCTGATACCGATATTGTATCAAACTGGTCCCATCTTTATACAAACGATTATTGCTTACTCGTAATTTGGTTAAGACTGGAGGATGATTGGTCGGTGTGCTGACTGATCTTGCGAAGAACCAAATATAACTGTTGAAACGCACCTTGTTATTTTGGGGTTTTGAGAATCAGAGGTGATTCTGGGTCAGCAGCTGAAAACTTTGAACAGCCGATGTACCAAACAGGAGGTAACAAAGACCCAGAATGCCTGTGACAGTGGTGTCCCGATTATGTAACTACTGGACTAGAAAACTCTCTGTTTGCACTCAGTGGGCCATGAGAGACGAGCTTGTTGCTCAGCCACACTAAGCAGATTTTCAGCTGGTAGCCAGGACGGCTTGGAATGAGCCTCAGCACTTTTGTGCCATCTGAACTGTTACCACTGCTGCTGCCTGTGGAGGGACAGTAGTGTCTATGATGAAAATGTACGCAGTCTCCTCAGCACCTCGGAGTCTGACTTCAGTCTAGCCACAGGGGATGTTTGTGCCTGTAAACTGAAATTAGTTGGACTTAGTCAGAATCTAAAATAACACTCAGGCATCTGATCTATCAAGCTGCTCTTAAGCTGCAGGGAAGAGGAGGAGCGCTTCCAATACACTGTACTTCCTCCATTAGAGCAAATAAAGAACTGTGATTACGTGTCATTATTACTAAAGGAGGCAGAGGAAGAACTGAGTACAAGACAATAGTAACTGCAAAAGAAGGCAGCAGATCCGAATAAAATGTAGATAACACAAACACCAGCAACTAGAAACAAGATGATAATCGTCCTGCAGCACAGCAGTAACAGCCCTGTGAAGAAATAAAGGGTTGAAATGCTATAGCGCTTTAAATTTGAAATGATTACAGCTGGATGATATGCAGAAAATATCATGTTGCATTTCTTTGTGTACATACTGTGCTTGTGATTTCAGGGCGAATTGTTTTTTTTCTTCATTTTCACTTGAATTTTTTTTTTTTTTTTATGTTAAACGTGTCCCATTATGTCTTGAGAATATGATTTGTTGTCCAGGGCTTCTCTGTAGAAACACAACACTTTAAGTGCTTTTCAGACAGCACTGTGTATAGAATCAGGTATAGGATATATAGTATTATAGTTAACATGTTGACTAATACCCAATAGAGAGATTTTTCATTATGTTTGTTTACATCCTTTAATTGGGTTAATCATTTAATACACAGTAACAAATCTACCCAAATGTAGGTTAAATAAATCTTTTAAAAATCATCTATTTCTACATAAATGAGGCTTTTAAATAATATCTTGAGACCACAGGTTGTCCAATGTTAGTGGTAGTGTGTTGCAGAATATGTGCAAGTTTAAATAGTGTTTTTAGTGTATTTCTAGTTTTGTTTTGTATCATAGAGACAGCGATGTGCAGTCCAAAACAAATTTCCCTAAGGCGACAATAAAGTATTTCTGATTCTGGTTGAGAGTCAGTTAGAACTAAAGGTGTGTTTTTATTTTCTCCACAGGTTACTAAATTTGCTTCGATAATCAAAGTCAACGAACTCATACCTCTGACCTCTCCACCTGCACTGACTGATCTCCTGGTGTCACTCATCTGTCATCAAACTGTCCAGCATCAGCAGCGTCAGCAGCAGCGCAAGATTTTTTTCGGACATTCCCTGGATATCGGACGAATATTGTTTTGTTGCCGTGGTGACACTGCAGAGGGACCTTATTTGACAGGTCTCCCTCCTCCAGAGGAGCTGTGAGGGGCCATCACCGAAAGGAACATGTGCTAGAGGTTGAACATTTTTTCCTGAGCAACTGGTCAGCTTTGACGCTAGAAGATGAACAATGAGGATGAGTTCTACGACGCCGTCACAGGTGAACTAATATAGATTATCTCACATTTTCACATATTGCTCTGGAGTTTATGTGAACGTTTTATTCCATATTTTTCCGTCTTGGTCCTCTTAAGAGAGACAAAATCACGGTAGAGATGGTTTTCATTATGTTCAACTGGAACTCTTCAGTGAAACATGTCAATCAAAAACCCAAGTTATCATCATTAAATTCCCTGTTTTGTTTGACCAATGAATCACGCTCCTTTTTATTTTGAAAGATTCAGAAATTTAGTTTGACAGTTCAGTGACATGGTGCTGTTAATTGCGTTAGTCAGTGCTCTTTAATTATTGGTTGTCAGGTGATTAAATAAAAGTTATATGCCATAAATAAATAAATAAATAAAAATCAACTAACATCATCAAGCTCCATCCCTCTCAGCTTCATTAGCATAATCAGTATCAATATTTTATTACATTGTTATATTAAACAGTCTGTAATTAAAGTAATATTGAAATATGGAGGTACTTTAAACTCCATTTTTCCCCCATGAGCCTTTAACATGTTCATCAAGTCAGTGTTCAGCTTTATCACTTGCTGCCATTTTTTAAACATGTTGTTATGACTAGAAAAGAACCAGGGCGACTAACTGATAACTGAAGATAACAAACAATTCATTCCATTAATCGTGCCGGCAAGCATTACATATGATCAGACCTGCTATTAAAACAAATTTTTGACAGAATTTCGTGATTTCACAATTTCTAAATAATATGTTTATTAGGGGATAGGTTATTTAGGTTATTGAAACTGCTTCTGCTTCTGCAGGAGGCTGTCGGTCCTAATTAAATGGCCTGTTTTGTATAACGGTGTCTAATGGAACCTGACCTGCCTCAGTCTGATGATTAGTTCAATAATTCAGAGGTCAGCTGTCACAACAGTCGCGTCAACAGCACCCTGGATTCTGTCAGAGTGTTTGGTCACACCTCATGCCAAGTAGTGGTAAGATTTGTGTTGTGTTTCATTTTTTTAAAATCCCTTTTTTCCCAGCAGTGACACAGAAAGGATGGAGTGAAGGTATCTCCAGAAAGGCAGTCCAATTAATGACCACATCTTCCTCCTCTTTTATTTTCTTAATGGTCTAGTAGTGGTTTCATATTTCTACTCCTGTGAGGAGATTAGATGAGCATAGTTGTCTAAGGCGACACCCATGGGACACCATGCTAATGCTAATGTTACAGTTGCTACGCAGGCTCTGATGGCCACACATCAGCCAATTAGAAACACATGTGATTAATTCCAATCCTACAGAGCTGTAATGTACTCTTTAAATGTTAATCAGTCTAACATGAGTCAGGAACACACACCTGGTACGTGTTTGACGTCACAGTGATGGCTGTGTGGGTGTGCCTGCTCAGCGTGAATCAGACATTTGGTTTATTTTAAGCTGTGGTTAAAGGCCCCACCTGGAGATGAGTTTACTGAGACGCCACCCTGCAGTGTTTACACTCTGACCCCCACCTAACACCAATTCACACACACACACACACAAACATAACATTCTTCCGTCTTTTAGCTGTTATGTTTTAATACACAGGTGAGTCAACAGGTCTTTGTGCACAAATTGTTGCTTTTTCTCCTCTGAGATTTACTGGAGCTATAACCTGATGTCACTTATTGTCTCCCAAGGCCTGGATTCAGACGAGTCGTACGAAGGTGTGTCGGAGGCCAGTTTCAAGGACGCGCTGGTGTTTGATGGCAGCAGTCAGAAAGACAACGGATCAGTGCCTCAGGAGAACGGCATCAAGAAACACAGGTGCTGCAGCATTCCTGCACCACATTCCACCTGCACACACCTGAGCGTGTGTGTGTTTGTATGTTCACAACCATATTATGTCCAGAAACTATTTAAAACCTGCTTTTTTCTGAACAGAGTACAATGAGCTGGGCAGGGTTACCACTACAGAGCAAACAACATGGATTTAAGATGTCAATATTATAGAGTGGATTCAAGATTTCAAGATTATAGAGACTGAAACTAAACTGAGCTCTTGGAAGAAAAGAGTGAGCTGCAGCCATGAAATAAGTTTCAAAAATACACAATCATTAATCAAAGTGTCTCAGACACTGAGAGGAGAGACAAAGGATGTTGGAAGGATGAGAAATCTTCTGTGATGTTGTGTTTAGACCTGACTCTTGCTGATATTGGTTGACACTGTACAGTAGCTAACATTAGTTAAAATAACCACAGTAATTAAATGCAGTTATTATAGTGATAATTAGCAGTTGATGGTATAAACAGTTTAGAAAATAAACCAGGATAAACTCCGTGTGACTGATAGAGCAGCTCTAAAGTAGTCATGACATAACTGCAATCCGCTGAAGGCAGCAGTGCAGCAGCAGTGGCAACGTTAATAGCAACACAGGGTGGCACAGCGGCACAGTGGTTAACACTGTCCCCATTCCCTTGAGTTTCCATATCCTCCCTTTGCTTGCATGGGTTCTCTCAGGGTTCTCCAGTTTACTCCCACAGGCCAAACACATGCAGAATAGACTCTAAATTGCCCACAGGTGTGAATGTGTGTGTGCTGTTTGTGTTGAGCCTATACGTTGATCCTGTGGTGGACTTTTACATCATGAAAAAGGGTTTTTGATCGATGGACGTAACGTAAATTAAAGGTGCTTTTTTTCTTGTACAGTTTTTCCCAATAAATGTTCTTGAAATACAGCTGAAGCATTTACACAAGAACTTGAAGATCAATGAATTTACTGTGATATATACCATTACAGTCTCTGCTTCATAATACACCATGATATACATTTTAAACCAGAACGTCCATCCCCAGTTTCAATGAAATTAAAATTTATAGGTGAGTTGATGTCAGTGTTAGTAGATTATACTGTATTTGACCTTTCAGAAACACATAACTGAAACTGATTATTATCCTGTAATTGTAACATGAAAAAAAAAGATATGCATGACCTTATCAATGAGGTCTGGGTGGCAGCTGCTTCACAGCACATGTGATTAACACTCAAGTGCACAAGTGTCTGCTTTCTCAGTGTCGGAGCAAATTTCAGCAATAAACTTGAGGAGGTATATTTCTCACTCTGTGAGTTGTGTGATCTGATCTAGATGTGAAATATTAATGTGTCTCTTCAAAGGAGACGGTTTAAGCCCTCTCTGTGGCTCTCGCTGACTTTATTCATTCAGACATAAAAGCGTTTGACTTTTGCTGCAAACTTGGTAATATCTTCCAGCAGTAATGATCAACAGAGCTGGAACTCTGAAAAAAACACCTTTATGTGTTTTCAGGTCAGGGTAAACTTTATTGTTCCCTTAGGGAAATTTGTCCTGGGCATTGTGCTACTTTTCATTGCTTCACAGGGCAACAAACAGTCACATAAAAACAGACATGGACTGCTAAACGCAGGACTAAAAACAGGAGATACATTATTCCAAATAACAGTCACATAAGACCGACGTAGACATTTAACAATGACAACACAAGGACATACAGAGACATTAGACAATTCAAAGTACCAAGTGCTTAAGTGCTTGTGTTCATTGCACGTTTTAACTAACAGGAAGTTGTTGGATGATTTTTAGGTGTAAAATCTGAGTCTGTGTGTATGTGTGTGTGTGTGTGTGTGTGTGTGTGTAATATTGGTGAAGCTCTTTATTCATTCCTATTGTCTTTCATTTCAGAAAGTCGTTACCTGCGGCCATGTTTTCCAGAAACACAATCAGTGTCTGGAGTATCCTGAAAAAATGTATCGGACTGGTAAGGACCCCCAGATCAAATAATAATGATTATTTTTCTTCTTTAGATCTATTTGTTAATTTATTTCATTCATTGACCAACCAAAAACAATTAAATGCTAAATCTCAAATCTTGGATGGAAAGAAAGAAAGAAAGAAAGAAAGAAAGAAAGAAAGAAAGAAAGAAAGAAAGAAAGAAAGAAAGAAAGAAAGAAAGAAAGAAAGAAAGAATCATAATTTAAAATAATCTGCCGCTGTTTCACAACACAATTTACTCACAAAGCAAATAATTAGATAAATCTAGTTAAAAATAGCTGCAGGTCAACCCAACCACTAGTTCCAGGTTACAGTTCATTTCCGACCAAAATGTTTCACCTGACATGACAAAACAGAACAGAACAAAACTTAACCAACACATTTCATTGGCTTTAACTGTTTTTTACACACTTATCCCAGGAACAGGTGACGGATGACATCTATCAGAGGGAAGCTGAGGATAGGAGATCATGACCAGCATGATGAATATTTATGGCTTGTGTAGAAAAATTTGGAATTATTATCAAAAACACAATGACTTGTTTACCTCTCAGTAATATTGTAATTATTCAGTAATATTGACCAGCAGCTGTCTCAGCAAGTCGTAGATGTATCACAGCGTTTTTCTTTTCTTTCTGGAAAACACGTTATATTGTTGTTAAGAAAAGTGCTGTTTAAATAAAGTTTATCATCATATTAGAGCATCTGGTTAACGACATCTGTATTTTTCTGTTGAATGGGTTGGATTCAGTCACATGGAGAAGGAGTGTGTTAAAGAAATTCAAGCGATTCTAAATTTGTTTTTATAATGTATAATGATGTAAAGTGCAGACTGGACGTTTTTCACTCCTCAGGAACTTTCCAAGATCACGATGCCGATCGTCTTCAACGAGCCTCTGAGCTTCCTGCAGAGAATATCAGAATACATGGAACACACTTACCTCATCAACAGAGCCTGTTCACTGCCCGAGTCCATAGAGCGCATGCAGGTCAGACTCACACAAACACACACACACACATACATCAGAGAAAGAAATAAAAAGTAAACAGAGGAGTCACAAATGTCGTTTAGACTTAGAAACAAGAAACTAATTCTCTAAACACAATTGCGAGGCACAC
>OMNW01011154.1:0-21110 GCA_900303245.1 Selene dorsalis
CTCAGATGCAAGTATGAAATTTTCTAACTTAAGATGGTGTTCATCCTTGTGTTCACATGTATGCACACATACCCTCTCTCTGTGTCTTTCTCTTTTTTACACACACACACACACACACACACACACACACACACACACACACACACACACATTCTGATACACGCAGACACGCACTCACTCACTCACACACACACACACACATACACATGCTTGCAGATGAACATTTTAAGGCATGCTGTCTGGAAATTGGGCTTGTATTTTTGCAACACATTAAGGAATAAATGTCGGTTGAATGTGTAAATGCATGTGGAACCTCCCCTAACCCTCGAGCATCATCGTCACCTCTAGCTCCCGACCTCTCATCATTTTCCTTCACATTATCATTCATTACATTATTGCACTTGTTTTGGTGCTTTGCAGTTTTTCCCCCTCTGTAATTCATTTCTTCGACTGAATTTTCATCAGGGATTATATTTTGCGTTATGGAAATGGCTGTGATTACTATTCGTTATGAGGTTTCATGATTTCGAGTCTTTTAAATTAATGTGTGCGTTTGTGCTTGTGAGGGTGCGTGTGTGTGTGTGCATGTGTGTGTGTGAGCTCTTTAATTCAGAAGGCTTAAACAGACACGAAAGTTATGTGTGCACGTGTGAGTGTCTCTGCGAGCATGTGTGTGTGTGCGCATCAGTGTGTGCTTGCATATTTCTTCAACTTGAGAAGTCGTGACTCTCCATCAGTGACAGAGAGGCAGAGTGTGTGCTGAGACTGTCGATGGAGCATCTGAGAGACCAAATTATAGCTGTGTCATCTGCTTCAGTTCCCATTTGAGAAACCCACTGCATAATCATGCAACTCTTTCCGCTTTTTGATGAAAATATATACATAAAACTGGTCTCTAGTGACTTGGACGCTAAACAATAACACCTCATAACAACAGATAAAGGAAAATAAGATGACATTAAAAAAATATGGTTCCAATGAAGGGCAATCTGCTATTTGCTCAGGAGAATTAGGTGTTTGTTTTTTGTTTGTTCTTTTTACGGACAATAGCATCCTACTGACTTATTGGCTGCATTACGTTTGCCTTTGATACTGCAAAACACTGCTTAGCATGATGGCAGTTTAAACACACACATCTGTATGTTATTTCATTTTATTTTATTTATTTGTTTTACTTTTTCACCTCCCTTTACTTGTGAACTGCTTAGAAGACTTCAAAAAGTACTAAGCCCAGAGAACACTCTTCTGGTACAGTAAAAGTTGATTTTTTTTAAAATACCAAGGTAGGGTGATTTAACTCTCATGTGTCTGGTTGTAAAAAAATAAAACAACATGTATTTTTAGTGGAAGCAGCTACCTAAAAACCTTATGTCTCTGGCTCATTAATTGGCCAAACTCAAATCCCAGCTTGCTCACTGTCTTCACACTTAAGCAGCAGCATCACAGTTGCCATTAAATGAGCAATGAGTACTGTAAGTTCTAACTCTGTTTGCAAAACTGTTCCCTGTCTCTCTAATTGTGGCTCCCACTTTCCAAAGTTCTGCTTCTACATACGAGTAAAAGCATATGTTGTATTCGCACGCTCCTTATTTTCTGAGTTCATTCTTCCAACTTCAGTGCATACTTGTACTTTTAAGTCAGACCGAAGAAGAAACAACAACGCTACAGAGCAAGGGTGTAGGTTTGCACATGGACAGTAGGGACAATATTTTGGGATGACTGAATTGGAAGGAGAGAGGACCAGCGCGCAGTGACTTATCAATCCTGTCAGTCCAAACCTCAAACATGGGCAAACATTTAGTATAGATGACTCCCACTCCTCTGTTCCCTGCACACATAACTTCATTTTGACCATGCCAACACATTTTGTATTTTGTAGATAGCAGTTCACCAACAAAGAAAAGGATCAGGAGCTTTCTCACCACCCACACTCTCAGTACTAGGTAGAAAACTAACCAGCTGCAGCCACATTGATTCAAAATGAAAGCCTGATAGCTACCTGACATCACCAGTTTTTCACACTGTAGAACCAATGTTAACACTTGCAAGTTAACCATGTTAGCTAGTGTCAAGGATACCCTGGGTGCTTTCATCTGTTGTTCAGTCAGGTTGCAAACAGAAGGAAACATTGATATGTCAGAGAAGGAGTTGAATTTCTCTCCAAAAATCCGATGAAAATGCTGTTATTAATGAATTATTTTGTCTGTAGGAAACACAGCAGCAAGATAGAGAATCAGTTCTAAGGTGAAGCGTTGTGCGTTTTCAGGGTTTCAGATGTACTCCTCATTTCACAGTTTTTGATTATAAAGAGGCCTGAGCATAAAAGGCAGCCTTATATGATGTTGAAAGTCATCAGAACAAATTGGTCCTAATAAGACCCCAAATTTAACCATGTATCTGTTTATCACAACTTGGCAAGTCGTGCACAAAAATTGTCACCTTTGCCAAGTTTCTGAGTCATTCTCATACAAGAGCTGTTCACATAATTTTTCGCTGCTGGAAACTCATTTTCCCAATTATTCTGACACCACATGAATGGAAGGTTAATACCCACTACTCCACGTTTCAGGGTTTAATGGCTGACGTAAAGTATTCATTTTAAGAGGTTCTCCAAGATTTTTTTTTAGCCTCTTTATATGACAGCACCAGTTTCATGTCTCAGGTATTTCAGTTGCATGATGATGCTTTTCTGACATGTTGTTCTAATGATAAAAAAGAGAATTTATTGCAACTGTAACAATGATTGACAGAAAATTTACTGTTAATGCACTAGCTTGAGATCAGACATACATATATATGATGAGTGAATAGACTTTGAAGAGTAGAAGGTGTCAGGGCAAAGTGAGGATAGATGGAGTTTATATGCAGTATGAAAAATAAAAACACAGTTAAAGGAACATGAACATTAAGGGCAAAATGTAAGCACCTTTGAAATAAAAAGAAATGAAGACAAATATCCCCTGGTTAAAAACAAAAACAATTGATGCACACAGAAAGTGTTCCTGTAGTCTGTCACTCAATTGTTATGTAATTCAGGGCTCTAAATGCACACCTTGGTTTATAAGTAGCACAGCTATCTCCATACAACTCAAAGCTAGCACTCAGAAGCCCAATGATTCTCCTTCCTGTAATAAATACATCATATAAATCACAACGTGGCATGTAGTTGGAAAACAATCAGTGACAACACAAATGATATTCAAAATATAAAAGATAAAGGTCCAGATGTTAAAATGCAGAATTCAGAATAGATTGATACATGTTCCCCTTGACACATTTAAGACACTTAGTATTAGAAACCGACTTTTTCTCAGGACATATTTACCTCCACCAACGAGTTTATGTTTTTAAGCCTATCTGTTTATTTGTCCGAAGGATTAAGCAAAAGGTCTTGAGCCGATTTGCACTGAACACTTTGGAAGGATTGAGCATCGGTCAGGAGAGAAGCCATTAAGGTTTGGGGCAGATATGGATCATTTACCTTGAATTTGAATAGTTTTCTCTGAAGTCTGGAACATGTTTGACACTGGCCTTGGTAGAAGTCTGTGTTGTTTGAATATCCCTCTAGTTTTTACAAGTAGAAAGCTTGAGGGACAGTGAAACATAACCAGCTCCATTGATGGTGCCAGCAGAATTAGCAGCCAGCTAAATAATAGGGCTACAACACACTATTAAATATTGTGAGGGAACTGTTTTTTTAACCACACATACTATTTTGGATATCCCAGAATGTGCAACAAACATCGATATGAAGCAAACAAAGGAATTCTACACTTAGCATCATCCTCATGAGAACTGATAAGCATAAAGACATAACAACAATATGCACAGTAAAACCAAACCAACCAACTTGAACTCCCTCAGAAAGTTCATTTTCCATTTTCTTACAACTGAGATATTTTTTTGTTTCTCATTTATATTTATTTGCTTACTTAATCCAACATTGCTGAAGTCCAAATGCCAGAAATGTTGATTATACAATGACCTGGGGCTAGTGACAAATGTATTTGTGTCATATTGTAAGTGAGAAGGGGAAACCAAAAAATATTGTTGCCAAGATATTATTTTCAAGACGGGATGCTGCAAAAAACAAAAACTGAACCACAAAAAAATGTACGCACAGTGCGGAAAGGATTGTGGCTGCAATTGCCTCTGTGCTTTATTATCATACTACATGTAAACTGTCTTCTAAACAGTATGTCTGCTGGAGACAGAGAGTTGATTTTTATGCAAATCCTCTCCTCACTCGTAGTGTCTGTGTCTGCTTTAGCCTACTTTTGATTCACAAAATGATGGAGTTTTTATGCTTTATTAAGCAAAACATTTAGCTGAAATGTTATAGATGCACGCTACGCTACTCTGATTTTGCATCTCAGAAAATAGTTTTTTTTTGGATAGTGTTTGAAGCTGAACTGAAGTGCAATGGGGAGGAAGTTCATAAGTTACAATTACTGTTTCTTTAGTGGTATGAAATCCTCAAGAATTTTCAGGAAGGAGAAAGGGCAAACTGGGAAATGGGATTAACATTAACTGTGACCAGAATTATCCTTCACACCAAGAAGACCCATGAAAATAAAGAAAAAGTTGATGAAATCGATGCTTTAGTTTTGGATGTCTTCTGTGAAAAATACTCTCAAGGTAAGCTCAACAATAAGCTCTTCAGATGGGCTGAGAAACTGTTTACATGTTTAACACAGGCACATTTTATATTGCCAAGGACAAGTGCTGACATGTGAATGTGAGCTAGACCACAGTCATCCATGTAAATCCATTTCTGTCCTCTACATTTATCCACTTGTACACACAGTCATTCTTCTATTGCCCATTCATTCAGTGCATCTATCAAATTTGGGTATGCATCTGTCCAAATGTGTAATCCATCCATTCATCTACTCATCCATCCTTGGCCATAACAGCTTGTAATGTCCTTCTGTTAGAGTTAATTATAAGCTTTTATGACTGAGAGTAAAAGACAACCTATTTTAGCTTCTTTAGAATGTGCCAATATATACAAAGCACACACCGACACAGTCACACACCCCTATCCATTAGTTTTTGGCACTCTGTGACGCAGATGCAAAGGGAATCACCTGACTGGATTTGAATAATGCAGTAATTTAGCTCTTGCCAAAGTCGCCTTGGCTTAACGCCTCTCACCAGGCACATCACCACAACCATAACCTCTTCCCCACCTTCCAGCACTCATTCCTGTTATCTGCTATCACTGTCTTTATCTTTGACATTTAACATTCCCTGGTTTCAAAAATATTTCAGGTTTTCTGTGCTCTTTAACTCAACTGCTTGCCTCACATGCACGCACACATACTGTAGGCACACCACCTCGGAAAAGCTCTTTTCCTGGAAAACACAATCCTATAATTTATGAATGTTTATTAATCAACAATAGCTTATTCATGAACACTAATGTCAAAATGAAGTTGAGGGTATGAAATTTAGCTCTCTTAATGTGATGGCTTTTTTAACCGGTCAAAAACCTGCTTGGGCGTAGAGATGGTACTCATGCACACATCCACAAATTCACACACACCTACACAGGCACAAGCACTTGTGTGCACAGTGTCTAAATGTGTGCTCCTGTGAGAGAGGGCAGCTAATTCGGTCTAATAGCATGGCTACCCTTCATCTTCCCACTGGGATTCTAGTATTCAATTACCACCAGTTTATACCTTCTGCTCCTCTGCTACATATTGCCACTAGCACTGACAAACTAACGGAGCGTCTTATGACACTATTTCTAGCGGTGACATGTGCAATGTTTTTATAACTAAGTATAAGTGAGTGCAGTATTTTATTAACTCTGCACACAGACGTTTTCTATCTCGCTGTTTGTATTGCTGTTGGAAAATTGCGGGAATGAATCTGTAATACAACAGAAACAAAAAGTGTACATGGGAAGGACTTTTGACTGGAAACAAATTTCAGCCATGTTCAGGCTGATATGGTTGAGTGGAGTGCTGCTCAGCTGAAAAATACATACAGACAGGTACCACACAGAGGTGGAACTTATTAGTTTCAACTGTGGGCTGTGCTGTTTCACTTCTCCAGTTCAGGTTTCTCTCTCTCACACCCCCCACTTCCTCTCCTGGGAATTGATAAATATCAGACACACACACAAACAGATACACACACACACACACTTGTTGCAGCAAACTGCGATACTGCAGTGCACAAACAAATGAGCTGGCATCTACTAGACTGTTCTCAGTTTAGCTAAAGTCCAAGTGGCCTTTCAAGTACTGAGTCTTCACTCTGAGGACGTTCAAAGGTCGGCATGAAGAGCAATGTATCTCCAAGTGTGAGTGCGACTGCTCAGCGATACACTAAATAAAGCATCTCTGATCCAGTTTTAATTCAGTTAACAAAAGAAAACAGACATCATTTGCAGACATGGCAAGTCACAGGAAATCTGTCAATATCTGATAATGAACAACTGAACCTGTGACAGCAGAGACGGTTTAAAATAGCTGTGCAACTGTGATGTACACAAATTGTCACTCTTCAAATCCTGTCTCCTGCTAGGTGTGCTAATGTAATCAAATGACATTGTAACAGAGATATATAAGACAATAGCACCTTTATTTATAATTCAGTTATTCTTTTTCCCCTATCTGTATCAAGTTCACATCACTTTTTTCATCCTTGTAAAAAAAAAGGTGGTGTTTGATTATTAAAATCTTGTTTTTCATTACAGGGATTAAACCTGCCTACAACCGTGAGGATTCAGCACTGAAATAAAACATCACAATGACACAAACTGAAATGTAAGAATAAAAAAAATTTACCAGGATGTTAAGTTCACTGTTGAACAACTAGCAGCTCAGACACTCCACCATCCTTCAAACTTAATTTTGAACAGTCTAGTAGTATATAAAGGGAATTTACAGGAGACAGGAAGGGTTGGATATACTTGCTCCCTGCCTTGTATGATTCACAGTGAATTACTTATTTCCCTCAGGTGTTGGTGGACATCAAAAATGTACTGTATTTATGTCAGTGTTGTGTTTACAGCTTCAGTTCCACTGCTCCCAAGGGCCCAAAAGTCTGATAATACAGCGTTGGGGTTAGTGCACAAAAACAGAAGGTAGAGGAAGTTAATAAACAAAGGAACAAATATTTAATAAAATTAGTAATTAATGGACAAATGAACAAAGATGCCAATCCACTGATAAAGACCATGAGAAAGAAGATTAAAAAATATATAACTACTAAATCTTATAATAAATCCAACAATAATAACATCACCATAAATAACATACATTAAAATTATTGATGGCTTAAGTAAAACCCTATGGAATGTGGTCAGAGAGGTTTCTTTTCTCGCATTACTCTTCTTCTAATCTATGATACAGATTTCATGAGTTTTCCCTACGAGGGATTATCGGTGTATAAATATTTGAATTGCACTAATCATTTCACCTGCTCTTGGCTTTATCTTTTACAAATGGTGGAAGATTTCTTCCAGAGAAACCAGGAGTGCAGAAACAAACCATTCCCTGTGAAATAGAGTGAAAATATACAACAGTAGAAAAATGTTTTTCCCCTTGAAACAGACTGGTAAAGTAAATCCCACCTCAAAGCAACTGCGTATTCTATTGATCAGGTCGACCTCAGCCTTAAGTGAAAAGATAAATGTGGATAAAGGAAACGTAAAATAAATAGAAAATCAAGGGTAGATGTGCTGGCTCTTAAAACACAGTTTAGTGAGTCAAGATTTGACGTGATGTTGATGCTAAGGTGCTTTAGGTGTAAAGAGTGGCTGACTACAGCCTTCTGTCAACTACAACCATTCACCTCTGACCTTTCTCATCAACAAGGCACTTCCATCCACAGAGCCACTGCTCACTTACTTATTTTCTGTGTCATTTTGAGTATAAACTTTCAAGATTGTTGTGTGTTGAAATCCCCAGAGATCAAGATTTTCAGAAATGCTGGCATCAACAGTGATATCATGTTTCTCCCATGTCCTCTGAAGCTGTTGAACTGTGCCTCTGCCACATCATTGGCTGCTTACATGAATAAGCAGGTGTGCAGGTGTTCCTAATAAAGTGCTCAATAAGATAATGAGCAAAGCTACAGTACCTTCACAGCAAAAGCAGACCACTTTAAAGTAAAAATGTTCCAAAACCAATCTGTCCTATTTGAATTAGATTTTAACTGTCCAGGCACAAAGAGTGGTTCAACCTTAATTTTCTAGATTGGAAAAGGTTTTAACATACAGAGTTCATTCAGAGTGTATTCCACTGCAGGGCACCCAGGTGCTCCGTTCTACTTCCTGCAGAGCCATAATTACAAACACAGAGGCAATTAAATCCATGCAGGGAGGCGTGTGTGTGCGTGTGTGCACGCGTGTGTGCGTGTGTGTGTACTTGGCTTCATATCTTTGTATATTTAATTGTTTTTAATTTTCAATTCACTGATTGAGTCCGTATAAGTTTATGGTGAGTGAGTGAGTGAGTGAGTGAGTGAGTGAGTGAGTGAGTGAGTGAGTGGCATTCGGGCAGACAAGCAGCAGACAAGATGAGTTATGGTTCCTCTGTATCTTCAAAGTGAAGGGGATTTGATCCATGTAAGAACAGAAACTTTAATCTTGTGAGATTGTGAATCATCAATACACAAATATCAAAAATTGATTCTCATACTTCAATAACGGTAAGACTTCTCATTAAATGTGCAGAGTCAACATAACAGAAAAGAGACAGTTGTGCAGACTCCTGCTGCGTGCTGCATATACTAGGCAGTCAAGTGTACCTGCTGCCTATGATCCTATAGAGGAGGAGAAAAATCAATTCAGTCTCCCTGATCCCCAATGAAGGGGAGATTTTTGTACTCAGTTCGGATTTAATAATCTGTCTGGGAATGATTTATACAATATGCAGATTTGAGGGGGCAGTACTGTCACTTCACTAAGGCAAGGTGGATTTTTTTTCTTGGCAGAAAATAAAATATGTAACTAGTTAAAGGAAATTCACTTGATCACTTCTGTTTTGTTTTTTTTTTCTTTTAAAGCACCTTCACTTTCTATGAACCTGGTGTAAACAAGCAGCAAACACAACACTGACATATTACATTATTATCTGATACCCCTATATCAGCTTAAAAAGGTTTACACATCTATGAGACAAATATATAAATGTATGTCATTTTTAATTAATGCCTGCTCTATTTCTGATCTCCACCAACTCCTGTGGGATATATCTGTCTCTGTCGCTGCTAAATACCCCATGTTTACCATGTACAGTAACTTTGTTAGTGCCTGTCAGTGCTGGGCAGTATGAAGCTGGTTTATCAAAGCTCCTGTCTGCTGCTTCTGGAAACAAAGCTGATGAGAGTGTGGGAGTTGTGGAACATAAAACAAAAGAGATGAGCTTTAAGCCATGAGCTTAACATCTCTGAATAGTTGAGTCAGGTGATCTTTGTCTATTTCACCATGACCGTGACACCTTTTAAATTTTATACTGTCCTTGTTAATAGAAAAATGATTATTAGAATTTGAATGAATTAATATAAAAGTAAGAGTCCTTGGAGATAAAACTGGTATCATGAGCTTTATTAAGCTTTACTCTCAGATCTGATTTTGTATCAAATTGTAGTTCAAAAATCAAAATCATTTTATATTGCTCAATTTCCCACACCCATGACATGATGATTCAGTAATTAATATTAAGGACAGAGCTCGCTATTCATCCATTTATTGACCAAGAATTAGACGGTGAATATATCACAGAAACATTGTCTGTTATCTCAAATGGATTTATCTTTGTTCCTACAACTGACAAAGGTGTGTTGGCCTTGACAGTTTAGCAGAATGTGCACAAGACCTTGGAGGCAGAGAAGAGGATACAGGGAGCATGAAAGACAGAGGAGTTACTGCATGAGAGGAAAGAAAAGATGTCAGTCCTTTCTGCAGTAAGCAGACCTATGGTGGTGTGCAAAGATAGTCAAGTGCTTTTTAAATGTTTTTGCTCCCAGTCAAGAATGACTGTTGTGAGTGTGTAATCAGATCTTGTTCATTTACTCATTAAGAGCTGTCACCAGCAGTGGAAAGCAATGCCAATGTTAACTCCTGCTGTTGCTTATCTCTATCTGATTTTTACCTCCCCTCCCTGTCCAAACGTCAGATAAAGTAACATATGTTGTATTATAGGTAAAGCTATTAAAATGTGTTCCCACGGAGAAAACACAGTGTGAGAGTGATATATTAACATGGTGTTCCTTATTAGCAGTGTGACACTGCTGCTGAGCCAGTGCTGCAGTGCTGCTATTGCATAGAATTTAAAGTTAGGTCTTAAGCCTCAGCGTGACACAACAAATATGTGTAGTTACCATAGCGGCTAGCTGCTTTGAACCTTATCTAAACCCTTCTCTGTAACTGAATGCATTTTTAAAGTGACCAGAAATGATTACAAATTTTTCAGTGTGCAATCACAACTTCAACAACAGACATATTTTTAGTTGGAGACTTGCTCTCTTCTCTTCTCTGCCTCACTCTCCTTAGAGTTCTTGAGACACTCTGAAGGAGGGCATGTTATCTCCTGCAAAATGAGAGGGGGAGATGCTTCTCGCTACACAAGTTCTCACGTACCTGCTCTGTTTGTAGATAGATAGAGGTGTGTGTGTGTATGTGTGTGTGTGTGATGTGCACAGGCATGTCTATCTGACTTTCAGCGTATTTAAAGATTGAGAATGAATAGTCGCTTTGAGGAATGTCTCCAAGGGTGAATGTGCAAGTGGGCAGACGCACACATAAGATAATTCAGTCTTCTACAGCAGGAAAAGTGTCATAACAAATTAAATTCACCAGAGGCAGAAACTCCTGGGCTCAATTTCAACTCAATCCCAAATCCATGAAGGAATATGTAAATATATGCACCACACTCAATATTACAATGCCACACTGTGCCATCTAGTTGCAAAATCAACTCGAATCCAGCATCACAGTACTTTGAACACAGCAAACCAATTAGTGTGTGATTCAAATAATCTACCACCACTGCAGCAATGTTGAGTTTCCCTCACCATACACAACTTTGTACTTACAAATTCAGCCATCATAGAGGCTGTTTTACGCCCTTTTTGTACTTGTTAGCTGCACAAGTGCTGCACTTTGAACGGTATCAGCCAAGCAGACTAATGCCAGAGACAAGATGCAAGAGGTGGAATAACGTTCACAACAGCTACCTCATGCTGCTTTGTTGTCAGCTAGATGTCTAAACATAGGTATGATAAAATAAATTATGGAGAGAGGCTCTCATGATTAAAAAGAACGGGTTTCAGAAGTAAGATCAGCCACTGCATGTTGTAATATGGCACCTTTGGTGTAGTAAATCAGGGGGGCTGTCAGTTTTTCCTCCGGTTTAAAAAGACAAGATGTTAGGCCGTCCCCTTATTATGTGGTAGCTGTGCATTGTTGGGTTTTGAATGCATTACGCTCAATTCCAATGAAGTCTTAAATCATTGCTGTATCATGTTTTCCTAATGACATGAAAAGCTGTCCGCACTCCCATCTCCATTAATGGAGCAGGCGTGCTTAGATAAAACGTGACAGCATTCACAATGATAAATCCCTGTGTAGGTGTGGAGTCACACCGATGATACAGACCCCATTCAACTGATTAAGCTCACACTCAGTCAGGCACATATGCACACATGCAGAGCACATGTTCCAGAAATGAATGAAAATACTGTAAAAAATCAACTCACACACACACACACACGAATCAACAGGCATAAATCCTTCCTAATTTCCATGTGTCCTTGTGTTGTGCTCACTGCCTCACATTTTCAGTCTTCTAGCCATGTGCTGTAAACTGTCAGTTAATCATTCATAGGTAATTGCTAATTAAGCAAGATAACACTTGTGGTCTAACACATGATGTAATTGATGGGCATGCGTCAAAAAAGTTTTGCACCTTTTCTCTCTCATAGGGATGGAGAAATGGAGAAAGACAAGACTTATAAATAAATAAATTAGGGGGATATTAATGGTAAATACAAAGAGAAAATAGTGACAAATACAGAGACTAATAGGAGTGGTAAAATTAATTAAATTCAATAAAAAAAGAGAGAAGGCAGTGTGGCGTTTCAGGACAAAAAGAAGTGGCGATAACAAAGACGAAGGACAGAAGGACAAGAGCGGAGAGGAGATTGACGAGAATTTAGTTAAAGCTGAAGTGTGATATTTTAACATACAAATGAACATTACATTCAAGCCCTTGCCAGACAAGTTCACACAGTGCTGATTAAGCCTACCAGCTTCGCATACATCTCTCTGCATTCTGCACTGTAGCAGAATTTCAAATCTGGCTGGAACCAGAAGCAATGTGTTTTACATTAACCATTGATGATTGGTTTACCATTAGATGAAGAGGGGAGCAAGTGAGGCGAATAAGCAGGCTACAACAACAACAACAACAACAACAACAAGGAGTATGGCAGAGCCTATAGCGGAAAAAACTTGAAGGCGGCCCAGAACAGTTTCTGATTCTCCGGATAAAAAAGAAACTAGGCGTTCAGAGGAAGGATTACAGTCTGAAAAAGAGAACGATCGATGATGAGGACAAACATGGATTACCACGGGTGAGACAAAAGTTCTGCACTGCAGGTTTAAGGATGAAAAAGGCCACCAGACTTTAAGAGTTCTGCCACGTGTATCTCAGCTGTATTCATTTTTACACACGTAAATTT
The DNA here is from genome assembly GCA_900303245.1 of Selene dorsalis. NCBI lineage: Eukaryota > Metazoa > Chordata > Actinopteri > Carangiformes > Carangidae > Selene > Selene dorsalis. The sequence goes on from OMNW01011154.1 coordinate 12,706, forward strand.
ATCTGTCATGTGTGCAGAAATGAATAACTTTATATTTTCCTGTCATTACAGCGGAGGGTGTTTTATTTTACATTTTCAGCAGCAGCCACAGGCTTGTTTGGACTATGCAGAAGAAAAAGTGGGTAATTTAAATGAGCAAAGACACCCAGCAGGACTGAGCAGATACAACAGAAACAGAAAATCTAAAGAGCGTATTTAGTAATCTAGTGACTGTACTGTATAATTGACAAGCATCTGGAACTGCTGTGTAGCACATTATATTGCTCCTGCATTCAGTCTACTTGTAGGAGATAGTAGTTAATGGTAACTCCAAGTGATTTCCCCAAAGAGAGGGGGGCAGGCATTGTCAGAAATAATAAATAATCCCAACCAAGAGGCTTTGCTAAGTCAAGCAAGGCTGGGTAATTGGTGTGATGTTAATATTTGATAAGGCAGTAAAGGCATCTAAAGTGACCAATGATACCCACAAGCCCTATTCAAACAGATGGGTCAAATGCATTCTGCATATGAAAATGGGATAAAAGCTCTATTTGGGTGTAAAAATGTGAATGGACTGAACCTTGATTAACACACACATTCAGATTCAGATTGAACTTTATTGTCATTGCACATGTCCTGGGAACAAGGCAAGAAAATGCAGATAGTATCTGACCAGAAGTGCATAAGCTGTAGGTCACATGATATACATTTATAAATATGATTGAATGCAGAAATTATATATAATTATTAATGTTTACAGAATGTACAGAATGTGCAATATGGATGAATGAGGGTGTAAGAATCAGTAGATGTGTGTAGATATGAAGCTACAGCATGTGATTAAAATTTCATTTTTTCAGGTCCAAATGCAAACAACAAGCCTTAGAGGGAAAATGTTACAAAGGTTGAAGAGAATCCTCAACAAACAAACTAAGGCAACTTTCCAATGCCTTTAGAGACAAAATAAACACATTACATCACACTATATTCCTATGTTAGAAGGAATGAGAATAAGCACTCCTCTTTATTATAAACCATTATCTCATCAACGAATTGAAATGTCATCGAGATTTGCCCTCAGTGAATGTTCAAATTATTATAATTGGTTGAGTAACTGACTTGTTGTACAAGTTCTACCACTTTTTTAATGGCAATTTAACCAACTTTGCTAAGCTTGCTAACATGAAACACAAACATCCTGAGGTATTTGATTTTATGTCTACAAAAGCAGTTGCTAATTGGGCAGATACAAAGAGCACCACCTCTGCACACCCCGCAGGAGACGATGACGCTGTTAAATGAAATGAGTAAGTATCTCATGGAGCTCTGAACCCTCTGCAGTGATAGATGCCTGTTAAGCAATTGTAGTCAAACATACACACACACACACACACACACAACCAGCACACACACTTTTTCATCTCCTGACACTCAAAACGCTCATCTGACACTCAAACGCTGCCGACTGACAGCTAAGACACGCTCCTCTGACAGATCAAACCTGATTTACAATGCATGCGTGCTGCGCGCGCGTGAGTGTGCCTTTCTGTGTGGAGGAGACGAGCAGAGGGAGTTAGGGGTCAGAATTGTAAATTTGAAAGTGTCACATATCATGTCATTCAGCACCCCCTCCTCCCCTCCAAACACACACACACACACAGAGTAACTACCTCGAACCCTCCCACACATTCATTTCAATCTTAAGGATAATCAGTCAGCTCACTCTGTCTTGTTTTGCTTCTTTTCTCTTGTTCCTTTCCATTTGTGGACTACATCACTGTCAACCCCTCATTGTTAAGCAGTGGAGTCAGTCTCGCAGACAATCTGTCCCCACGACCAGATGGGTAACAATAGCTGACACCTTTGTGCTTCAGTCTGGTCCCCAGACATAGAGTGACAACCTAGTCTTTTATACATGATGTTCCTGTTCATATCATTTGCATTAGCAAGTATGGTTTGTATGAAATATAATGCTGCCTGGATTCATTTTTTATCATCATAAGATGATGTTTGTAATGACAGAATATGTAAAATATTCATTTCTCTGTCCTGCATAATTAAGATTAATGTTGTAATTGTCTGGTTTAGGGAACTGAAAGCACACGCTGAAGTACAGGAAAGGTCATTATCTCGGTAAATACCGAAAAGGGGTAAATGTGGTATTATGGGAAAAGTAATGATTCACTTTCAACTCACTGGCTAGATGAGAAGACTGATAGAACAGATTGGACTTATTTCTACATATTTTTTTATTTCATGCATTTGTATTTCCAGCCAAGTCCGACACTGCATTGCCCAGAATGCAATTCAACCGCTCCTCTCAAAATGGGATTATGAGAAGGCTACAGAGGTCAGCTAACTCTTTATTCCCAGATTTTTTCTCAATTTCACACAAGTAGCTTTCAGACGCAGCTGGGGCTGATTCATGTGACACATGTCAGTGCACTTAACCTGTAAGTATGAAGCTACAGCCAAGAGGTGCTTGGCCTTGCTTAGCACAAAGACTGGGGAAAACAGATAGCGGTTCTTTCCAATTCCAAAGCTCACCAATTACAGTATATGTTACCTTTTTAGGATGTGCTGGCAACCTACAGTGTGAAGGATGTAAAACGCAATGCAGTGTTAAAATCCTGTGATTTGTACACCCACCTGTCCACCCCACCCTATGACTGAAAAATGTTTCCAGGGCAAATAATACAGGCAGCAATTATGTTCTCCCCAAGAATATATTCAGCCAAGAAAACAAGCAGTGTATAAACGTATGCTGTATGAGCAATGATTGAGCATGACGAGTCATGTTAAAAATTCTACCCACAAACAATTTGAGTCAGATTAGCACACACGAGTCTTGTGTATTTGTGTGCGTGTGTGTGTGAGAGAGAGAGCGAGAGAGAGAGAGAGAGCTGTCACAGAGGTCGGCTGTCAAAGAATGCCAAGTTTGACACCTGCCTGTCACATGCCTGATGCTTAGCGTGTCTCCAGAATAATAAGGAATAGATTAAAGTTTTGGGGTTTTTTTGTCAGGCGAACACACCCTGGTTCTCTTTTTCCTTCTACCCTTTATTGTGTTTCCTTGTATCAGGACCAAACAGAATTTGAAAAGTATGACCGTATATGTGCCTAGGTTTTAGACAAGCATGTTTGTATTTATACACCCCGATGTATGTGTGCGTTTGCTATATGAGCAGACTGTGATTGTGTGATTTTGTGTGTGGGTGTGTTTGTAACATGGCCTCGGGACTTCTACAAGGGGGTACTGCTGAGGGAATTCCCCTAAAGGCGGAGATCCTCAGCCAAAAAAGAAAACATGCATCACTCCTGCCTCTCAGTTTTGCTTTGCATACCACAGACAGACAAACACACACACACACACATGCGACTAACATTTCTGCCTCACTGCAGCCAAGCCAATTCACACACACACTGGCACTTTCATACATTCACTCAGCACAGTCGTATAACCTTCCTAAATTCAAACACAAACATACTGTAAGTGTTCCTGCAGGCATTAAGCATAGAAAGTAAAGTGCTGTTGCCAGATGATGAGCTGTGAAATATCATAAAAGACTCAAGGGAACGGGCCAAACATACCTTTTGAACATTTAACATCCCATTTACCACGGTGTGTTTGTGCACAGTGAATGATTCACATTATGGCCAATACTTCATCCTGTATATGCAAATCACTAATTCTATCCTCTAATCATCTATTTGAACATCACCATTGCTCATATTTTAGTCATAGGCTTAGACATCACCCACGGATTACATCTTTATAAGAACAAGCATGGCTGATGATGAATCAAATTTAAATAGATATGACTCTCTCTGAAATGTGGTCTAATATGAAGTTAAGCCACAACAGTCCCACAGTCATGTGTAACAACCATTAGCTTACACTGGTGTTGTGTATGTGTGACTGTAGGGGTCTACTGAGGAATCATAGCGATTGTTTTTAACCTATAGCTTCTGGCCAAGATGCAGTTAATTTTTCTCGCACTTAAGTTGCCCATTTAAGCCAAATTATGTGGAAATATTTAATGAGGGCAACAGAGGCGAGGGGGGGGCGGGTAAAAAGACAGCAACTAATAATAGGGTATTTAGATTATAGCACAAACAGGACTTTTGTGCTGCAAATCACACTCTGCTCAATACAGAGCCTTCGCAGGGGAATTTGCCTGTGTCGTTGCACAACATCTAAATGCACCTCTGAAGTTCGCTTTCTGACAACTCTACTCTCTGTAATATACCCGACTCTTTGCATCCAATAAGTTTCCAGTTGAAATACATGAGTTTGAAAGTTGCGCTGGGAAATTTCTTGTCCTTGAACAGAAAATCAATGGATTGCAGAAAGGCAAAGAGAGAGAAAAACAACACAGCAAAGTATGATACTAGGTATTAAAATGATTTCTGCAAACTGTAACATCAGACTCAAAGACGATTGTTGTAACAAACCTAGACACTGCATCTGAATGCTAACATTAGGATTGTGTTTTTCCTCCTCCAGAACAGTCTTAATTACATTTATAACGATGAGTGCTAATTGTGTCTTTTGTTTCAGACACTCCATAAAACATTTATTCATTACTTCCCTATCTTTACTCGCAGCACTGACGGCAGCAAACATCCATTGGCTTTGCTCACCAAGGTCAGCATGAACAAAGCTGACAAAGATGAAGATGAATGGTGGGCTGTAGAAGAGAGCAAAATATGTAACACCAGCAACAAGAAAACACAATTGCGGATGGGGATTGAGGAAATGAGTTTACAATTCTCACATCGTTACCATTTGGCCTTATTGTGGTGCAAAGACATGTTATTACCTAAATAAAATCAGTTTTCTGAGAATCTCCACACAACCGCAACCTCACACCACCACACTTGTCATACTTGTCTTGTCTGTCCCCACTCTTCCCTGCTCTTAAGCCATGGTAAGATTTTCATGTTTAAAGCAATCAGCTTATTCATTCAGATTGGACACCAAGCAAAATGCACAGAGCCCCAGTCTACTCTTCTCTAATCAGTACTAAAGAACCAAAACTACAGCTTTAAATCACAGAACCTAAACACCTTACAAAAATAACCAGAGAAAAGTAAAACAAAAGAGGCTTTTCACACCTACAGAAACACTACACTCCTACACAACAACAATTGTCTTCCATACAAGGAGTTCTATTTGCAAGATTTCTATTTAACAATATTTACAACTGTCAGGATTACAGCCTCAAGCAGTGTAATACCTACACGCATATCACACAGCTCTTAACTACAGCTTCAAGCTGTGATTCACCGACACAATCTCCTCTGTCAAACTAGTTCACAACGCTGAAGAGCAACTGGCATTCGCTGGCAGCTGGGATGAGGAGTGAAGCCTCAGTGGGGTATCTGTCATCTGGTCTTTATAGAGGGTACGAGGTGATAACACTGTTTTTTTTTTTTTTTTTGTTTGCTTGTTTTTCATGTGATATTGTCTCAACTTATTACCTATGGATGAAAGCAGCTGTAACACCAGAAGAAAAACCAAAAAAGATCTTGGGAAAAGTTTGCAGCTTTTGATCTATCAATGACCTGAATGTCAGTTATCTGCTGATAGTGAAACCTGACCAGAAATTGAGGTGCTTGGCATATATATATATATATTATACATGTAGCTGGGTCTACTCACGGCTGCCATAACGGTGCATTGGGTAGCACGGTTGCCTCTCCTGGGTTTGATTCTCAGGCTTGGGGTCTTTCTGGGTGGAGTTTGCATGTTCTCCTTGTGCCTCAGTGGGTTCTCTCTGCATACTCCAGCTTCCTCTTACAGTCTAAAGACATCTTTAGATCGTAAGAGTGTCTTGACTGGTGATTCAGTATTTCAGCCCTCTGACCGACGACTGAAGTCCACCCTCACCCTTTGTCAGCTGGGCCCTGCAAGGATAAGGCAACACATCAAATGGATGGATGGATGGTTCTACTAATCTCTAACATTTAAAAGGACTTGAAAATGATCTCTCTTATCAGTTTTATGAAAAAATATCTTCAGTAGCTGTAGTCAAAGTCATATGCAATTAGCCTGTGTGGTCAGTTTCATAACACCTCCTTCATATTTTAGCCATGTTTCTGTATTTCTATGTGAATGCATGATAGTTATCACTACAGTAACTGTTGTGCATTTGCCACTTGGCGGTTGTGTCAGCTTCTGCCTCGGCTGACATCGAGTGCACCATATGAATCCTTTATATCTCAGGAGCCGTCACCCATACAGCCAGCTTTGCAGTAACTTGAATCAGCCAGTCAAAAACAAGCAATCGATCATATAGACACACACGCACACTCACAAACAAGGCTATAACAGAGTAGCATTTAAGTGTTAACAGCAACTAGATATACTTTACATTAGTTACATTAGTTATATTACATGCTAAATTAGATGTACTAATGACAAAGTCGAGCTGAGGCTGCTCCAATCCTGTCATGACATTGAATGTGATTGTAATTATAACCAGGAGGCACCAGAGTTAAAGTCACTAAAGATGAATGCACTGAATTTCATGGCAGTCAGTTCAATAGTTGGATCAAAGTTTGGATGAAAGTGGGTGGACAGACTTTGAGCCTTGCTCCAGTGCAGCCAGAAAAGAGGAAGTTTAATTTCAAATAGTGATATGTTTGTGATAAGCATTAAAACATGCTGTTAATGCCACTGTAAGGACTGTTGGGTGTCCATATTTGAAATATGCAAGATGAAAGAGTGACAAACATTTGGGGTTCAGCTTTACTTTCCTACTCAGTCACCAGTTTATGTATGTAGTATTTGTTTGTTTGTACATTTTATGAACTGACTTTTACCAGACACATGTAGATTTGTATTGTTACAGTTTTTTTTGTCAGTAAGTTACCATGGCTTACAATTTCAAGAGAAGCATTTCAGTTAACATAAATCCTGGAGTGACAGATAACTACACATATAACAGGCTACTTCCAGTAAGGTGTAGAATTCAGCATTGGTAAGAAATATGTTTTCTTGTTTATTAATTATGAAGGAATATTGTGACCTTGATTCATTGCTGTTACCAATTTTGTAAAGATTTCTACCAATTGACCAGAGGATGACGATGCTGCTGTCATGTTCCAGTGAATGTACTGCTTTTTCCTGCAAGTCACTGTCCCAAATACTGTGGTTCACTGGGCCTAACTAATGTGAAGATATTTTCAAATGGGAAAAAAAGCACAGATTTGATGTCAGACAGAACTCTATACATAATAATCAAGAAGAATCAGCACTATTACTCACTAATTAGGTGCTTGGATGTGAGATGAGAAATAGATGCAGGGTAACACAGACTGCAAACTGTGTTGACACAGAACACAGAGCCAAGCAATCCATGGTGTTTCTTGTTGTGGTTGTTAGAATATTCATCAGCATCTTCTGTACAGAAAAATAGCCTCTACGCATGTTACCCATCTAGTGAAACAGTTCGACGTGACTTGTTTGTGCTATAAGGGAATTGTTCTGTGAATATTTTCCATTTTCTCTAGTTTGTAAACACATTAAAGAGAGGTCTATTATATATGTTTTAAACCACTGGTTTGAGATGTGCTTTCTAATATGAAGGTGAAGATGCATGTGTGTGTGTGTGTCCATGCATGAGAGCCTGTCTGCATGTGTTTGCAAGTGTGTATTAGTGTAGTGTATTTGCATGTGTGTGTTCACTTGGAGATCAGCCTATATTTCTGTCTTTGTATACCCCCAGAGCTCTGAACAAAGACTTTCAGCAGAGCCCAGATCAAAACAGGCGTCAATACTTTTAGCCCACATTGCATGTGTGCACACATATCTTTCATTTGTATGTGTGTGTGTCTGTGTTTCTGTGTGTTGTTTTGGTTGCACTGGCACACGTTTGTGTGCAGGCATGTGTGTGCACCGATGTCCATGCATGTTGTGCCGTCATGCCTAACTGGCTGACTGGCCACGCTCTGTTCAGATTACATATTCAGCACTTTGTTCTTTTTTCCTTTCCTTCTTTTTTCCTCTCTCCCCCATTCTCTCCATTTTAGGGTGTTATTAGATAGGACAACTCTTGCCGCTGGCAATTCTCCTCTCAGCACCCTACATCCAAAGGCATGTGTGTTTTGGAAACCAGTGTGTATGTGTGTGTGTGAGTAGGTGCTCCTCACACACACAGTAGGTGTCTCCTGTGAATGCACAAATATCTTTGTGTCTATGTATGTGTGCTTGCACATACACTCCTCTAGTCTACAGTATACAGTACAGTACAGTAAAAAGTAGAGGTATGTTTTTTAAGATTTATTTATTAAATTTAAGGTCAATATCCTTCTCCTTCTCTGTGGATGACTCCTTTTATCCATCTATCCCCCATTTAAACCAAAATGACAGGAGGCCCACTCTCACTTTCACCCCCCCCCCCCCCCCCCCCACAACCCAC
>OMNW01011155.1:0-16362 GCA_900303245.1 Selene dorsalis
GCTCAATGTACAAAACATTTATGGTTGCTATAGTTATAAATTATTATTATTTCATAGGGGTTTCTTCTATTAGCAGAAGCATAGTTAAAGTATTAAGCTTGCTAGCATAAGTATGTAATTTTGTACATACTGGGGCCATCCTTGATACTTCCATCATATCCTTATACCAAGAAAGAAATAGAGACTATTCAGGAGCTTCAGGGCTTACCAGGCGGTTTTCTGTACTTGTCGGAAAACCTCAGGCTGCTTGTGAAATGTCTGCACCCATATGAAGCTGCAAAGGAAATGAAGACTTGTGAAGCCAACTGTGGCCTGTTGTCTGACACTGGGACTTCCAGAATGCCAAAAATTAAGGGAGCAATGATGTTGGTAGGTCTGGTGATATTTGGTTAAATACTTGCTTGTCATCCTGTCAAACTGAGTTTTGGGGGGATAGGTTTTCATCAATCAGAGTGTTTTGTCAGGGTGATCGGGAACTACGAGCTCTCTAAGATATGATAGTAACTGACCATTAATAGCTTTATAGATGAGGAAGAGGATTTTAGACAAAAGCCAACACATAAGAAGAGAGATCTCTCTTCCCAGCTCCTGCCAGTACTTGTGCAGCAGCATTTTGAATCAGCCTGAGGCTTTACACTGAGTTATAGAAACATCCTGATATTAAAAATTACAGTAGTTCAGTCTAGAGGTAACAAATGCGTGGAATAATTTTTCAGCATGCTTTTTAGACAACATGTTTCTAATGTATTCAACGTTACACAGAAGGAAGAAGGCTGTCCTCGAAGTGTTTTTTAATCCTGACTGAAAATCTTCAAGCAGAGCATTCCTTTCCAAATACTCACATGGTTAGCAACCACTGTCTCAAGCATCCATCCTTTTTCTGTACTGCTTATCAATGCACGGCCACACGGGGGCTGGAGTTAATCCCGATTGACAAAGGGAGAATCTATCGCAGTGCCACATATAAAGATTATCACATTCATATTAGACCAACTAATCATTTTTGGACTGTGGGAAGAAGCCACAGTTTGAAATACATGCTGATGTTAAATTTGTGATTAAGAGAGTGTTGATTTTGTCCATTGGTCCAGTGGTCTGAGATATCTTATATGTCATCAAACTGCTAGTCTTAATAATAAAAATATGTGTTATATGTTATATGTGTAGTAAGTTAAGCAGTGTGGGTTGTGATGGACCGGACCAAGTCTTCACTTTTGGACTTACAGTACTTGCAGAAACCCTGACTACAAATTGTTTGCTTGACTCAGCTCAGCAGTTGCTGATCCAAGCGCTCACATATGTTGCTTTCCTTGCTGAACTGCAGCTCTACACCAATAAATGCTTTAGAAAACAGGTTTATTCATATACCATATACCATATAGTCTTATGGTCGATTTGGTGCTTATTTGTTGGTTTGCTTTTTAGTCAGTGGACATTTTCATGATTTCAACAACAAATAGGCTCACTTTCACAATACAACATGAGAAAACAACATTCAAGCCCCCAGCACTAACCAGCAGCATTTGTAGCAGTAGGAATGTTTTGGGTCAATTTTGTATGTCAGCATGTCTTCCACACCACAACAAATTTCAGTGTAAAATGAGTGGTGATGAAACCAGAAGTATTTCCTTTTTTATTTGTCCAAATGTACAAACACAGCAAAACAAAACAATTCAATTACCATCTGCACAAATCATATCAAAGTAAAAGTAACCATTCTGAGGAATAGTGGCCCCTTTGACTAAATATATGATATATGCCACTGCCATTCAAAAAAAGTCATGGTCATTTCAGGTAAAATGAACAAAAAACCATGTGCTAATGGTATGTCAACTTAAAGAACACCTATGGGTAATTGCTTCTTTGTCACTCAGGCATTGCGTCTGACCCGTTGGTGCTGTGATGTGATCTGTGCTGGAAGGAACCCAGTCCCCTTTATTTAGTGCTTGTTAATGTTAACTTCAGCTTCTGCCAACATGCAGCTCACTGATATAGAGTGTTGTGAAGTTTACTAAGCAGATATGTGTTACAAATTAGTAGAATAAGTTATGATCTTATTTTATATTCAGTTTTATTCCGAATCCAGGACAGCAGCTCAGACAAGCTGTGGTCAGGGAGTGCTCTGCAACTCATATCAATGATGAATGCACATCTTCACTTCTTGATCACACATCTGAGAAAAGTGCACAAAACCAGATTACAGAGTTGAACTCATTATCATTTGTTCATTTGTTTATGTGACACATACATCAGAAGGTCAAACAGTACTGTAGTACTGGCAAAAGCTACTTTCAGCCCTGTGGCAACCTTGTTTCTCTTAGTCTGCAAAAGACTGGTAGGCTTTTGTGGCGACATGATGGTCCCAACAGGTAAAAAAAAACCACTCTGCACATGTGACTTTTGGTGGTAAACCTCCCTTCCTCCCCATCTCTACTTTTTACAAAGACAATCCACTTCTTCCTGTTCTCATAGTCTTGCAGAAATTTGAAGGCAAGGCGAGGCAAGGCGAGGCGAGGCGAGGCGAGGCGAGGCAATTTTATTTGTGTAGCCCGTTTTCACAAACAGTTTGTCTCGAAGGTCTTTACACAGCATCATTACAACATCCTCTGCCCTTAGACCCTCACATCAACTGAGAAAAAACTCAAAAGAAAACCCTTTAACAGGGAAAAAATTGGAGAAACCTCAGGGTGAGCAACAGAGGAGGGATCCCTCACCCATACATGTTGTATACAGACAAGAAAACACTTGACAACGTGCCACTGTTGGTACTGTACCATCCAGGGAAAATGCACGTTAGGAGAGAATGCAGAGGTGACTAGTGATATGACAATCCTGTGTTCCATATTCTTATACAGTTAAAAGGGTTAGGAGACGGATATACTAAGTAGGGGTCACCACTCTGCAATTTGTACATGGAAAATAATGACATACAGACAATGTTGTACTTCCACATTCTGGTAATTCTGTTTTTTTATGTATAGTTTTGTAACATATAATGACATTTTTGGAAACAAATCTGCAGATTTGCTTAAAAGTATGTTTGATCACACACTTTAAGGTGTGTCTCATGTCACATGTCGCATGTGTCTGACAGGATCTCTCTTCCTGCTTTATATGCAAATAAACAGGTATTTGTTATTTTTGGCATGTCAACAAACAGGAATATTATCAGTGTCCCTGCTCTGAGCAAATTCATTTGCTGTGTACTGTGTATCCATGTGAAAAAGTACAATATTTTTGGGTCATGATAAGACTTTGGACTAAGTGAACTGGGGAAGAGGATGTCAGTTGTTGTAAGGCCACAGTTGCAACAACAACTGCAACAACAATAATATGTTTCCATATTTATTCCACATGTATTCTTAGTACTAGGGCTATCACAATAAACCACTACCAGTACCACTATTATGTGGGTACAACTTACAACTTACTTGCACTTTTACAATGACCCATCATCAGTATTTACTGATGATGGGTCATCTCTCTCTCTCTCTCTCTGTCTCTCTGTCCCTCCTCCCCCTCCCACTCTATTTCTCCTCTCAAATCCACCCAGCCAACGCAGACTCGAGGCTGGCCATTCTGCGCCTGGTTCTGCTGGAGGTTTTTCCTCCCCCTGATGCCATGTGCTTACTCTTTCTGGAGATTTCTTGAGATAACATGTTTTATGATTTGGTGCTATACATATAAAATTGAACAGAGTTGAATTGAATCGAATTGAATTCAGTTCAGTTGAATTCAGTTGATGGCTAAAGGGGCAGGAAAGAAACACAATATTAGATGAATAACTATTTATACTATTTTTGTGAAATACATTATTCTTTGTCATTTATACAGGGCATTTAAAAAATTTTGTATGCAAGTTTGGAAAAAAAGGTAATTTATTCATTCATTATTCACATTTATTCTGTTTAAAACTTAAAGATTTGAATGTGTTGTTGAGCATATAAAACCATGCAGGCTAATTTATTGACATTTTGTTTACCATTAAATGTGTGTGTAACGTATTTCATTAATTCATTATTTGTGAGTGTATGTTTTCTATTGGACGAGCAGTCGTGGGTTTTACTCTCCCCACCCCACCCCAGCTGCCTATCAGTGCTCTGAATGATGTTCCTGCAAAGGGGCAGGGCTCAGAATTCTGGCATTCCAGAGGGAGGGGCCTAAATCGAAGCACTGTGATGCATTCAGTGAAAAAGGAAATCTAGGGGATGGGAGCCAATACCTCTCAAGGTTGAAACTTCCCCCTGGTTGATAGGTTACTAAACGAAGCTGTAACGGGTCATGAGGATGACGGGGAAAGGCGCTGCCTCCCAGCTGTGTTATGGTTATTTTGTGGCCCTAACACATCTGCGTTCAGTTGGGTCATGGTGAAGAGAATGACTGAAGTAACAAGATAAAAGTAATCAAATATTTGCTTTTCTGGTCAAATTAGACTGTGGTTAATTTCCACGTTGTAGATGAGCTCAGCTCGGCTCTTCGGCTCTAAAACTAAACACAAAAATATGGTTTGTTAGAAAACAATCATTCACTCACTGAGTCCACACGTCAACTCCTAACATAGTTCTTCCAATATATTTTACATTCCCGCGGTTAATCCCGTGTTGCTTGAATGCAACATTAACCTAGGGGGGCCCAACCACCAAAACAGACCGCGTTGTATACATTGCAGCTCAGATAAAGACCTAAGAGCCCGTAACCATAGAAACGTTCTTGGAGAAGGAGTGGGTTGCAGCAGCTCTGCCTACTCAACTGAACTCACAGCCAACAACGCCACCTTCAAATCCTCTGGTCACTTAATTGTTTAATGGGAATCGTTTTTGTCTGTTTATGTCAGAGTGACATATACCCCCCCACCACCACCACCAGCACCAGCAGCAGCACTAGCAGCAGCACCAGCCCCCACCCGTCGCAGTACGTGCCGTCGTTTAAAGGGTTAACCGCGGAACACTGGACCACACATGTTGGCGGGAGCTGAACGCTGACCAAACCAGTTTACATCAAGCACACTCTCATTTAGCTGCAGACAGGCCAGACTAATGGAGCTGACAGGATTAACGCTGCGAGCCCAACTATGAGAGATCAAAAAATCATTTCTGCACAGATTCCAAGGCGGGATTTTACTGTCAATATGTCTCATTTAATTCATTTGAACGAATTGTAAAATTCCAAGATCCTGGTACGAATCATTTCGATCACACAGTGATGTTGGGCCTGTGTAGTTTTTAAGCTTTGTGGTGCAGAAAATGAAAATCAACAGGACTATTTCAATTCCAATTTCAATTTGTGTGTGTGTGTGTGTGTATTTATTGAGAGCTTTAGTTGACGTCATAATCAGATTGATTAAATTTAACACAGTGAAAAGGGAGAGATAGTATTGTTTGGTGTTTGTTTGTTTTAGTTTTTTCTATTTTTGTATTTTGTTTGTGATATTTTAAATTCAGTTTTATTTAGTTATTTTGTTCAGTGACAATGAAAGTGTAGTTGTTTTATTCAGATAATTGTATCTGTTCTAATTGGCCTCTGTGTGTTACACAGGCTTACATTACAACATTAAATGATTTTGTTGTTTGACAGAAACACTGCCACATTTTCTCATTAAATTATACGCATAACCTGAGTGAAGTAAGAATTATTGGATATTTCATATACTTTCTGAATTCTTGAAACATTTGTTTGCAATGGTAAATTTTAAAATGGGTTGTGTATTAATGCTGTTTAAAAATGTAAAATAGAACTTCTCTTGCTGTCATTTATTATCTTGTCATTTAAATATTTTAGATGACTCAGGGGGGGTTCATTTAAGAACATTGTCAATTGTTTGGTCAGTTAATCTATGGATTAAATGTTTGTATTCTTTGAATGTAAAATATTAATATTAAGCAACTAGGTAATTGTAGAGGAGAAGTACAATATTTTCCTTTGAAACATAATAGAGGATGTAAAAAGTATCCAACATATCTCTTAAATACTGTTATTTTGTGATCTATATCATAGAGCTTTACATAACATAACACAAGTCAGAGCCATTTATACGTTGTGTTTGTTGATGTCATAAGGTCTATGTGTTTTCATCAGTGTAAAGTAAGACAGGGTTTCTTCACTGAGACAAGCAAAGAGACAGAGATAGATAGTGTTCAAAGGTTGGAGACTGCCATGACAGAGGAAGATCGTGTTGAAACAATCATGGAATTCTAGGTTAGGAGCAGTTGGAAGACAGAGGAGCTAGAACAGAGAAATACAGAGATGACAGGGCAATACAGTAAAATAACACAGCATGTGAACTTTTCCCCAACTTCTGTGGCTTTTGCTCTCAGTTAGCTGTCCTGAAACGTGTTCTCAAAGGTCGCAACTGTTCTCCTCACATGATCATCCCACCAATCAATATTTGATTTCAATATCTACGAATAGGCACACTCTATGCATGCACTGGGTTAAATCCAGAGATTAAAAACATTTAATTTTGCAGCAGTCTTTGGCAGATGACAACATTCAAATAATAAAAAAGAAGAGTAACTTACAATAACCATAACACAACTTAATGTCTGTCAAAAAACTATGCTGATAAGCACTGGTTGATACTCGACTACTGAACTGAATTTCTCAAACACCTTCATACAGGCTACAGCCTGGCCAAATTGTTTATCTCCTCTCTCAGGGAGATGTCATGCTCTAAACCATGGTTCTTTGGACTTACCGCAGTTAGACACTGTAGAGACACTTTGTTTCAGCTTTTACAAACAAATCTACTTTTCAGAGAGATACTATATGGAAACAAATACAATTACTGCAGTCCTTCAAACAAAGCAAAGGCAATGGCGAAATTAGATCTAAATGTGAAATCTCTGCAGTAGAATTGCTGATAAAAGCCCCACTTCCAGAGACAACTTTACCTTAATACTGCCAAAGATGACAAGTCTGAGCTGAACAGGACAGAAACACTTGATACTGAAGGTTGTATTTATGTATTACAATAAAGAATCAAAACCATGTTGCAGAAATCAAGTCAGTTATAGCATTAGTTCCCAACCTGGGGTCCGAGTCCCAGGGGCATCAAAATTATATTTGTGCATAGAAAAATTTAAAAATCCCAATAACATACCCAGTTGGATCATCAAAATTATGTATAAACAAAGAGAATAGGAATAAAAACCTAAAACTGTTTATTTTTGTAAATAAAAGTTTGTTTCACTTTATTCTTTTGATGTGTCTGTGCAGGCAGGGGTTGTGGATTGGGGGCCGGGCTTGTCTTTGGCACAAGCAGGGGAGCTTCGAGGGAAAATGGTTGGGAACCACTGAGTTAGAGCATGAAACAAAGCTGCCACACGGGTGCAACAGCTCTCATTGTTTAAACAAGCTTGCGACTTGTTTTATTTTAATTTATTAGGATCAATACTTCTAACATGTTTATGCCACGCAACCAGTTTTTTGTTAAACTCTGAAAAGGACTGGAGGCACATCTAATTCCTCATTCAAATTCTGAGACTATAAATTTCAAATATGCAAATATCATGGACTCTGATAGGACAGTGTGAGAGACAGGAAATCACATTGCCTTGCATGAGGCATGGGACGCACTTATCATGGATTCTTGTCATGGAATATGAAATGTTCAATAAAATGCTACTCACCTAATCATTGGTGCTACCTGTCAAAGTACAACACCCTCTTCTCCCATCTTTGATCTTCAGGTTTTTGCTGTCTTACAGTTCCCTTTGCCTTGTGTAATCTGATCAAGTCTGGTATTCCTCCTGTCTCCTGTTAATTTGACCGTAGGTGTTTCACAGTACTTCTAAATGCAAAATGCTTTTGTTCTTACTGTATGACACTATAACCCCTTGTTGACTCTTCATCAACTGCCCCCCTGCCCTTCACTCTGGGTCAAGTCTACTGCCTCAGACCTGCTCTGTGTCCGTAGGTTCTCTGTATGATAAATTCACCCCACTAGAGCAAATTTTGAAACTGAGGACATGAGTGATTTTTCTTCAGCATAGAGCAGTAGACATGATACAAGCTTGTTCCAATTCAGGCTACATGACTCTCAGAGGACACAGTCTATGAAGGTCTGACCTCGAAAGACTGCATAGATGCTAGCCGTGTTCCATTTCAGGGATTGCATGTTACTGAGGCATTCAAAGACCAATTATGTCAAATGAAAAAGCTGTCCCATTTGGAGGCCCCTTCAAATAAAGCCTTATTTTCTGGAGCAGGGTCTGTGGCTTAACCTATCCAAGATTCATTATGCACAGCTAAGGTTACAACTTTTAAAACCAGGGGCCTTAAAACCTCAAGGTTTTGGGGAAAGAAAGTTGTGCGTTGTCAGTTTGCAACATAACATTAATGGCGGACACGAATGGTGATGCATGGCATAAATCCTCTCATTTTAATTCAGTTCATCTGTCAAATAAATAATAAAAAATAATAATAATAAACTTTAAATTTATATCGTGCGACTTATATTTTGCATTTCAAATCCCTTGAAGGTAAATAAGAAGAGGGTTATTCTAGTGAAGGATATTTTTTTCACCTTAGGACAGGCATGCACAAGGATTACAGGCAAAATTTGCCCTTTGGCCTGATGGTGGTGCTAAAGGAATTTCCAAGGTTTACAAAATATTTTTTGACCAAAAGGCATCCCCTGTCGGGAGCATACTTGTCTTGATCATCACATTTATTCCTGAAACCCGACCTGAAAACATGAAAAAAATATAAAAATGTTCAAATTCAGTTACTGTTATTTGCAGAAACAATAATAAAGCACCTTTTCAAAATATATTGATGACATGTTTCAGACACAGTTCCATCCATTCCTATGCACTTTCAACACCCATGAGACAGATGCCTCTAGTTTGTAAGTACACCATTCATCATGTATGTTTTAATTGAATGAACCCAATTAATTACAACCACTCCAACCTGTTGTACCTTCCTAAAACAAATAATCATAGAATTATTGGGGGGAGGAAAAAATGCATGATCTCATGATCTTGGTTTCAGTTCTGCAGTGTTGACAAAACGTTGACTGGAACTGATCATAGTAGCCAGGTGCGCAGCCAAGTGTAGACACCTCCAGGTTTCTCTTTTTAAGGAGAGGACGATGCAGTCTTTGGTGACGCAGGATCCATTATCTGTCTCGAAGAGCGTGTTAATGACAGGGGCCCTGAAAATATTAATTCATTCGTTTGTTTGTTTGCTTGTTTGTTTGTAGACAATTTAAAGCACTGAGTATCTCAGACTGTATTAGCATGACAGCCTATTTAAAAATAATATTTTCATGATACCTTGATACAGACTGAAATTTGGCAGTTGGACATCTTCTGGTAGTGATACCAAACATCATTTGCAGATTTTTTCTCCAGAGATGCAGGTGAGAGGACTATTAAGTCAGCAAAATTGTTGGAACTGAAATGTTTGTTGTTACTGGGAACAGCATTATTATCCTGATAGGACATGTTATCATGTATCGTGTACTCTCTACTAAACCTATTGCTACCTCAGATATTTACCATTCACTTAGTATCCTGCCTTTCAATGCATTTCATTTTGAAAGACCAATAAGCAGAGGGGAAACTTCCACACTCAGCCTTTAAATGTGGCTGACCATGTGCTCAGCCACTAGTCGTGGGCATTTGTGTTTAATGGCCCCACTCCTGTGATCCAGCCTAAACCTTGTTGGTTGATAGATAGGTTGTGTTTTAATGAACAAAGTGTAAAGTGTAAATGTACAAAGTTATGATGATTCAAGATATAAAGACATAGAGAAGGTTAACCCTGCTTCAGGTGATTCTGGGAACGAGGAAAGGGTTTACAAACAAAACAAAAAAGATAACAGATAACTTAACACTGACATGCTTAGACACCCAGAGACAGAGTAACGTCAACGCTGACATGGACTAGTAACACAATATGAGCTGAATTATACAAAATAATTTAAATCTGGGTGAAAGTGAGAGAGAGGACACAGGACCTGTCATTAATCATCTTTCATCAAACAAGTGTAGAACATGTGGAGACATCAGTTGAAATCAGAGTCTAGAAAAAGACATTCCCAGATCCTAGCTGTCAACTGGGTGAATATGATATTTATATTACTGAGAGAAAATGTGCAAAAATAGAACAGATAAATGGGAATGTATATGTAAGTATGTCTTCTTATTTGCGGCGTGCACACCATTTGCTGTACATGCTGCTTAAAGAGTCTTGTGTGATTGAATTCACTGTGGGGAATGTATGCTGTAACCTGCACTAAGAATACCTATTGTTTCTGTTTGTTTTTTTTTATTTACTTTATTTGTTTTTATTTAATATTCTTTGTGTAGTAATTTATTGGGTAACTATTGTTCATTTATCTTTTATATTTATTTATTTTTTTCATCTCCATTTATTTATATATTTTTGGTCCTTTTCAGTATTATTAATATTATCATTATTTTACTGCCATGTTCAAAGTGTTGGATGTTAATATACAAAAATCAATAGATTTCTGTCTAAACAAACAAACAAAAAGAGTCTTGTGTGTGTGATCTTGTGTGTAGACGCATGTTGCATAGAAAATATTGCTTGCTGCGCTGCACTATCACAGACAACCTTCCCACCTCTGGCTACTTGAAATCCATACCATAATACTCCCATTCTCCTGCAGTTCCGGATCTGAGCTCACAGTCTGAGCTCCATTCTGAATGGATCTGGCATCTGGCATCATGGAGGAAAATGTGAGCAAGTTTCCATGGCAACACTGCCTGTCGCAGCTGCTCATATGGTATAGGAAGAAAGCAGTGGTGCAGGCTAATGTACAAGCTCCCCTGGAGTAGGCAGTTCAGTGAAGGTGACTAGAAGAAGCAGCTTTTCTTTAGCATCAACTGTCTGAATATCATGAAAGACCCAACAGGATTGGGATTAGACCCAGGTGCAGACATGAGAGGGAATAAGTAGCTTTATCATTTTTCCTGACATCAAATACTCATTGAAGTGTATCTGGACTGGTAACTGTCAGACTGCTTGACCAGGTGGCAAGATTTCTGAGCTATAGCATGTCAAAGAAAATCACTTATGCAGATGTTGCTGCTGTTACTACTCCATTAGAAGATGAAAGATAGCCTTTCATCCTTATTATTACAAAGTAACCAGATGACATGTAACAAATGTTCTAGGCCACATGAGTAACAGACTAAATGAATCGATTTGTTTATGTTGACCAACCAGAAAAAAAAGCCTGGGAGTGTGAACTGTCAGCAGATGTGCTGCTGCAAAGGAATACATTAACATGGTCTTTATCCCAGCAGCCACAGGTACAATGCATACGTTTACTTTAAAATGTTCACAAATTCAATGAACATTAACAGTGTGTGAAGGAGCCACAGTGATAAGACATCTATTGTATTTCAGAGATATCTAATGTAGTTAGAACCAGCGACCCATCTCATGTTGTAATCCCACTTTGTAACACTACATGATTTATGAATCAGTGACGACATTTACATGCAGTCAAATAACCTTTTCTTAACCGGAATATTAGCAATAACCCGGTTGCGCATGGCCACGTAAACACCAATAACCTTTTTGAAAAACCGGAATATGCTCATATTCTGGTTTTTTAAAGGCCGGAAATGACCCCTGGGTCACTCCCTTTCTAACCCAAATATTTGGTCATGTATACGCCTATCGGCATATCCCCATCAAAAGGAACATTAATTTGTGTTCTGCACATGTTCTATTCACAAGGAATCTTGGTCTTTTGAGAACAGGAACTACTTGTTGTAAACATGGTGAAACCCAGGCTAACACCACACTGTTGGAGCGAGGACGAAACAAATCACCTCATAAGTGTGGTGAAAGACATGAACATCATGTCTTTTGTAGACATTGTCCCTACGTCGCTGTTTGCTCACGCATGTAAATGGGTTATTCCGAAGGTTTCAGAAACCGGAATATTGACCTTAACCCGAATATTGACTGCATGTAAACATAGTGAGTCAGTGTAGCATCTACTCTGTCCTCAAGCATGTAGAAGAAGAGCTTCTTCCGGAGCTTTAAGTTACACTACAGCTGTAGCATCACAGAAACAAATGGCTGAAGCTCCCAGAAAGTCATTGTTATTTCCATCCCGTAGGACGGCCCCTGACAAGAAACCATGCTGCTTTCCATCACTGGATAAACTCTGGGAAAAGCTATCTAAGGCAAAGAATGACCAACTCTACTGACAATCTTTTCATGAATGGCATGAATTTGTGATATTGATGTTGGCAGGGTCAGGATTTTTAGAGTGGACTGGACCCAAATGTAGACAGGAACAAAGCAGGCTCAGTGGCATTATGCCCCTTTTCCACAAAATAAAATAGTTCCCAGGTGCCTTAAAGACATGTCTGTGACCTGCTTCGATCAAAATAGCCCAAGGATCAAATATCACAGCTCTTTTCATCCGCTCAAAACAGCCCTGTTCAGAACAGCTGGTTTCAGTGCCCTGTCCCTTCAAATGCAAATGAATCACTGCTCGCCCCACCCCGCCAGTACTGCTACACACAGGTAAGGGTGGTATTATGCAAATTCGAAAACTAATGACATCATTGTCTGACAAACCAGGGAACAGCTCATAAAACCACATGGATTTCAACCTAGGGAGCAAATTACAGATTTTTTTGTCAATTCTCAAATTTTGGGGTCCTGAAGGCAAGCCCAACACCCAAATATATGTTAAAGAGCCTTCAAAAGATGATATTTCCATAATATGTCCCCATTTAAACCTTACTGAGAGGAATTCCCTATGTGAGGCAGACAGGTCTGTGCTCCACCATTTTGGGTCAAGGGGGATGTAAGGGACAGATAGTAGGGGACAGACAAAGACTGTGCATGAGGAGAGAAAGAAAAAAAAAAGAAATGAAACAGGCAGTGCAACTAATGTATAGTGGCCTGGAAATTGTTGTGCTCCTGAAATTACAGGAAAAAAGTTAGACTGCACACCAGAAATGTGAAAGTCCTGGTGGTAAAGGATGGCCTTGACTGAGTGACAGATTTCACAAGCAGCTTGGCCCCTTTTGGTGGTCCCATCTGTTCTTTATGATGCGTCCTGGAGCTGGTGAACAAAGCATGCATAGGATCATTCAGGTTGTCTCCTAAATTTTGTGTATTCCTAGTTTTGTCCAAAACCGATGACTGAGAGAGGTTTTGAATTGACTTATTCAACAAGTTTTATACACTGGTCCCTAGATAATTCAGCTACCATGAAAAAAGTTCAGAGAAAAAATTAAAATTGAAAGTAGCAGGAGGTTCTACTGAAAAAGAACAGCTCATAATAAACAGGAGAAACTAACCTGCTGTTTTTTTGGGATTGTATGAAGTATGCAAGTAAAGTAAACATATGAACTGAACTGAGCTGTGGTAAAGTGTGAACATGCACATTGTTGTTGGATTATTGTGGATAGTGTGCAGTTTCCTCAAGGGTGTGCTGAAATATATAGTATACATTTTCAGTGTTCAGAGTTGTGGGATGGCCACTTTGGCCATAGTTGGGTTAACCATTGAGACTTTTTTATTCCAGGATTCATGAAAATGTTATGTTGAATTTCTATTGTCAATCAAGTTTATATTTTTGTATCATCATCTCAGATTGAGGCACTCCTCCACTGACTGTCAAAAACATGAAGCATTTCATTGCAGAGCTGGTTGGCCTTGTCCACATGACCTGATGTTGTCTGGCTGTTCCTCCCTTCACAGTGATGTTGTGCTGCAGTTTCCTCTCTACGTCCCATCAGTAGAACTCCTTTGCCTACCTTAATCTCATCTTCAGGTCCTGTTGCACTCACCTCAGCTTCTCCCTGTCTCTATCCCTGCAGGCCTCCCTTTTCTGGTTGAGGAGAGTCTCTTGGTGTAACTGGCGATCCAAAGTTTGCTGTTCGGAAATTGTACATTTCTTGTTGGTAATAGGCTACAGTGTCCATACAGAGGTCAATGTAGAATTTGTTGCATTCAACCATTCTTTTATGGCCAGTGTGTGTGCTGGCTTCACTAATGCCCCTTTTCCACTACGGAGGTTTCTAATTGACTGGACTCAACTCGGTTTAGATCCTTTTCCATTACAACTCAGTACTTCACAGTACCTCCTCAACGTCGGTGGAGTTGTCGTAGCACGGCGTACGTCGTAGCATCGTCTTGCTCTCTTTTTTCAATCCTCACGTCAGCTCCAAACCCACTCATCCACACCTTGATTACCACAGAGTGGTTTTCCACACAGCAGTCATTTAACTCATGTGAAAGAACAACAACAGTCTCAGTACAGATCAGTGGTCTCTGTTGCTGGTGTGTTTTTAAAAGAAGCGAGAGTCACATACACACTGAGTGAGGCAACTCAACACAGGTGTTGAGTTGCCTCACTAGGTGTGTGTGTCGTCTAGGTAACCTTTTCTTTCCTTTCACTTACCATCGAAAAAAAAAGCTGACTTGTTGTGTGGGACTTGGTGTTACAATAATGATGCCATAAAATGGTGGTTTGGTTCATGCAACCAAACCACCAGTACACATAGGCACAACTCAACCCCCCTCTCCAAGGGCCTGTAGCCTACTACGAAGCAGGATTTGAGCTTAGCCAGGTAACTTCAGGGTTAACTCTGGGTTTCCCGTACTACGACGATGGTTCACTTCTTACTGGGATATATCTCCATGGTAACTTATGCTGGATGGCTAACCTGGTCCGGAGCAGGTTATGTTCCAGATTGAGGTCGCCAGGTAGAAAAGAACCGCCTCCTTACCACTCAGTTCTCTTGGAAATTGACATCACTGTTGTTAGTGGGACAATGAGCGCACGACACGGTGTGTCATTGGACACATACGGTTTGATCAGCTGACAGGTTTGTCAGTCCCTCCGATGAAAACTGGATCCTCTCACGATCCATGCTCCGACTTTTTTTTTCTCTCTTTTTTTTGACACTTAGTGTAATATTCACACACTTAACTCTCTGCATCACATACACACCACAAAACAGGCCAGTTTAGAGGAATACACATGTGATTCCTGTCAGAGCCATCCTATAATGATGGAGCAATGATTTTATTTAATTTTAATCTCATGAATTTATACATTTACACAGTCAGTAATTCTCTGCAGCACGTCCTGCTCTTTGCTGCAGTGACTGTTTCTTTTTGTCTGGATTTAATCTTTCAGTTCTTCATTTTGCTGCAGAATTATTGTATGCTCCTCGTTAGTGAAACACGCCGCCCTGCTGCTGCAGTGACTGTCAGACGTGTCCATGTTTGTTATTGGTCAGATGCTGCTGCCTGTTTCATGTGAACGTGCTCATACCTGCAATGGGAAACCCTGGGTTTACTTACCGAGTTGATAACCACTGTTGTGTGACCTCTTAACCCGATCGCAATTGTTAAGTTAAAGATACCCTCTGAAGGTTGCTTTTGGTTATAAAAGAGTCTCATATTAATGTGGATGAATCTACATTACCCACACTTGTTTGTGTATCCATTTTCGATAAATATATTGTTTTATTTTTGTGGTTATTTTGATATTATTATTTAGTGGTCGACTCGCCCACCATTTCCTCGGAAAGACAGAGCGATTTAAGGCAACTGACTATGAGCAGTGAAGAGCTTCTCCGCACTGGAGACAGCCGAGGCAGGTGGAGCAGCTCTGTGTCGCTAACCTCAGCGGTCCTGGTGCTCCACGTCTGACTCACACTCCTAAAACTGCTCACAAAAAGTTAGTCTGGAGCCCGTCTTTACGACAATACACGTTAGAAGTCATGGGAAATGCAGTCTTCATTCTGGCAAAACATGGAGGTTCCTCGGAACGGCTTTAAGTGAACCCAGATAACTGTAAATACCCTGGGTATGTTGAACCTGCTTTGTAGTACAGGCCCCTGGTTAATCAGTCCACTGTTATCCAAATGACTGCATCTGGTCTGCTAATTTGATGGATGGCATGGAGGGGGATGGTGGTGGTTAAAATGCATTTCATTGATTACCCCTGTCGTGGAAATTTGGTTCTGCCTGTGGAGAGTCAAAGAACAAGACTGAAAAGGTAGCATGCACCCAAGTTTATTCTCATGAGAAGGGAACAGAACACAGGACTACACAGCAGACAGCAGTCCAGAGTAATGCCCCCAGAGCAGAGGTTGCAGCCCCTTCTTATACTCTTGTGGAGAATTATATGGT
This sequence comes from Selene dorsalis, assembly GCA_900303245.1. Lineage (NCBI taxonomy): Eukaryota > Metazoa > Chordata > Actinopteri > Carangiformes > Carangidae > Selene > Selene dorsalis. The sequence goes on from OMNW01011155.1 coordinate 16,153, forward strand.
TACCCAGTATCAGTGAACCCTGCATTCCTTAGGAAATGGCACTCTTAACACAAAGTCTGGCAACTTAATGGAGTGTCCAGGATTACCACAGGTCTATCTACTTCTACTTCAAAGACTACATGACTATGCATATGCTAAGACTACATGGCTAATGATCAGCAAAATTCCATCACAAGTGAAATGTGGAAGGTGGATTTGCAAGCCTTCCTG